>JAQFYG010001091.1:0-21372 GCA_034694325.1 Entomobrya corticalis
TTCAAAAAAACGCCAGAATTTTAAAATTGTCATTTGACCTCAAAAAGGATGCTAAACAATCTGGCATCGAAGAAATTAAAAAAATTGATCATGAAAAATTTCATTTACTGAAAGCTGCCGAATGCACCCGTATAGATAGCTATGCTTGATAATATTTATGCTCTCACACAAATTGTTTGTAATTCAATATTTATGCATGTTACGGTAATGGTATCTGACAGCGTAATGCGTTTGTTTCCTCTTTTTAGAATATCATGAGTTTATGCTAAGGAGAAGTTTATGTTTTCTCTATACAGTGCAATATTCTTGCTGATATACAGTACGAGGAAAGGAAATACCAAGAGCCAAGTTTAATAGAGCGACATAAAGAGAGAGAAAGATGAAAAACATGCATTAATCAGAAATAGTAATGTTGTTCTTTAGAATCATGCGTGCGTTCCAATGTCTAGTTCAAATTGATATTTTTTCAGTGTGCCAGCAAAAACATGTAGTTATTTTCATCAATGAGATTTGATCTGATCATGTAATCTTTTTTTCTGCCGAATCTACACAAGCACACTATTACTTTCCTATGTGTATATATTTGCACAATATGTTATCCATATTTTTTTCATCTTCCAATCTATATAGTAGTGTTGCCACTGAAGAGGATTTTCTTTTTTGATAGAAATGCTTTTGTTGAATGTGTATATAGGAACGGATAAAATGAATGTGTAAAACCTACTTTGCCTTTTCAAATGAATGCAGAATTAGATTGAATTTTGAATGTGAATCCATAATACAGAAGAAGCAGCAACAGAGCAGTAACATTTATTATTATGGCTATGTACGATAAGCTGTTTTAGATTTTAGGTGAATAAATGTACACAATTTTATGAAAAGCACCAACATACCGTCAAATGAAAATAACATGTTTTTCAATCCTGTACTACTTTATACTTCTTGGAATTCCCTGACTAGTAAATGATGCGATTTGTTATTGTATTTGATTTTTTAGTCGGCAATGCTGTTGATTTAACAGGATATGTTGTTGCTGTTACTTCTCTATAACTTGTTTACATTTCAATTTGTGCAGAAAACAGAAAAATACTAATGTAGATGATGGCGTTCTTCGGATTTTGGATGCTGCTGTTGTTTCTCTTTGTATATGTATTATTATGTAAGCAAAATGCTAATGGCTACTTAAGATTTTATCCGGATTTGACATGCAAAGAAACGATGCGACCACATAAAATACTACGTACACTTATTTTCTAAATCGTATTAACGTTGCGCGAAAGAATGGCTACAATTTTAGCAATATAAATTTTTTGAATCTCGATTTTACTTTGGTTTTGAGCGTGTGAAACATTGAACATTGAATATTACATGCTATAAACTGTCATGTACATACACAGCAGCTTGCTTTGTTTATTATAGTTTTAAGCTAGTTTTTGGTAGATGACAAGCAAAGTTTAGTGATATAATGTAAGTGGATATATATACCAAGAAAACCCAATAAGAAAACATTATTACTCTTGTTTTTACAGAATGATGATAATTATAACGACTCAAAGCAATACCAATGCTGGCAAAAAAATCATAGATTTAGTACACAAGGCAATTCCGCTGTGCTGCTCATGCTTTCTAAGACTAATTTAATGGGTTTTCTCTATTTTTTTAATCCAGAGGCAACTGCGTGCGTATTTATCTTGGCCATACCACGCCACCACAACAGACCCATTTTTTATTTCACGGAGAAGATTGCAATAAGAAAAAAACAAACATTAAAACTGTTCCGTCTTCTCCACAAAGAGAGCTGAGAACAACATATAAAACTAATGTGCATCACAATAAATATACAGACAGACACCAGCAGCAACAACTCGGCTGCTACATTGGTAGAAACGATAATCATTTCTTTAACTACTCTTCTGCTATTTTTTGCAGTGCACCACATAATAACAGCAAAAAACATAAATTGCACACTATACCGCCGCCAAACCACTCATCACTACACAAACGCGTATAAAAGAGTGTGAACGAGACCGTTAATATTTATTCTGTTCCTTGTATAAAATAAAAGCGTATAAAATGATGAGTGATTTATACATAGCAGCGTTTATTACACGCGCTTTAAGACAGGATTCGTTGTTTGATGACGATGCTGATATGATGATAACGAAGCTACTTTACTAACATCCTATAAAATAGAACTATCATTTGGTAAGTTATATGGTCATGAAAAATGTCTATATCCGTCCCTAGTTTTACTTTTATGCATATTATTATGACTAGTTGAAAAAATCGTCAAGTTCCTTTCTCTTCATCTTGGTCTGTTTCGTATGGGCAAAAAAATTGCAAAGCAGTAAAAGTAATACAGTATGGCAACGGCTTATGAGGGAGTGTGTTTCGGAAAGAAAATTAGGTGATATATTGCCAGCTATAGAAAGGATTTCTTGCAGTATTATTTTACAAACAAGTCGTTATTTTATAATTTACACAGTGCGACTGCAAAGATGATGTTGATGACGAAAATGGAATAAAGGAAGTGGAACACGGCTTCATCTTACGTACGCACGAATAACTGAGAGATGTACAAAAATATGAATAACATGTAAAAGGAGGATATGCTACAATGTGGCCAGTTCACGCAGTGAAGAAAGATGAAGAAAAGAAGATGGAAGAAGGCGATGAGGCAGCCTTTTTTCCTTCGTCTGCTGACACAAAAAGAGTTTCAATTTAACTTTGCCCTAGGCATGTTTTCTTCAAAGTTGTATGAAAAGAATAAAAGAATGGAAGGGAAAAGAGAAACTAACTAGCTTGTGTGCAAAAGTCGACAACGGAAGGAAGGAAAAGTAATAGTAACTTATATAACATACAACATGAATGAGATGTGGAGATGATCATATGATGATGATGACAATGATTTGGAGCCGTGCAAGTAAAGGAATACAAAAAAGTTGGTGTGTGTAATTTATATATTTTTTGTGTGCTCGTCGAGTCCCTTTTGGAAGGAACTCAATTTATAATTTATAAAAAATGGTAAAAGCGAGATACATAATATTATTTATTTAGTACAGCATGAATAGTCTACAATATTTTATTGCTTATTATGTATATCGGTCACCCATATTATTATGAACAATAATATTCAGAAGGATACACAAAAGCAGTAGCAGCATATTATGCAAAGCATAATATTTCAAATAAATTCTCCAGTAGGAAAGCTCCAGTCTCTATGAAGAATAATCAACATAAAATATAGGAGGTTTTCTAAAACGAGCTCTTGCAAAAGAGAAGAAGAAAAAATTGTTGAGTTTAGTTGTCGAGACGCTAGTTGGTCTGCGGTTAAGGATGCTGGTGGTATTATGGCGGCGGGTCGGTTTGGTTCGCCAGGACCAGACTTCTTGTGTCTTGATTCTCTTATGATATGATTGTATGGTTTCTATTTGCATTTTACATGTCACTGGCATCAAATCGTATACAAAGATATTTGCATGCCATCATAAAGCAGGATCTACTTTTCCTTCTTTTTTATCATGACTTTTGTTAAGTACACATAGCAGAACTGGGTAATAATGCATTTTGAGGATAATATGTGCCTATTTAAGTCTTTCAATGTAAGGGAATGTTGGAAATTGGCACAAGGCGCAGTAAAGCAATTTTACACAACTGGAGACATACAAGACAATCCATGCTCTTTTCACTGATTTTTTTCTGAGAAAACATTATAGCACAAATCTGACTATGTGAACCTTTTGTCGTGTGGACTTTTCTCGTTTAGCTTACAACAATCCATCTATCCATTTTTCAAAATAAAAATATTTTTGTAAAAAGTCAGAAATCTCGACACAGTCTTCTTTTTAAGTTTCAAGTACGTGTGAAGCAAACGTACAAGAAGAGAGTATTATATGCATAAGCAGGAGAGAGTAAAAGCTATCAACTTTTATGTAAGCCGCTATTGTATGCTCCACGAGAGTATTTTTATGCACTTTGCTAAAACTTCTGAGAGCGAGAGAAAAATGTTATAAAATATTTTTGATAACAAAAGCACAGGCCAGTAGAGCAGCTTATGATGTACATAATGTACATACAGGCATACATACAAATGGACTTATTTCGTTGAGAAAGTGTTTCTAATAAAATTAAACCGTGAGGAGTATGAAAGATGTGCAGGAGAGATACAAAAGATCTACGAGAGAGATACACATGTGTGCGCGTCTATCTACGAGTGAGTTGGTTTGAGCGCAAAGACGGCAACATGTGCCCAAAAATGAAAGAAGTGAGAATGAGCTCAAAAGAATTAATACTGTTGTTGCTCCTTCTTTTACTCAAGTTTGCCATTTTTATATAAAGTTATTGTACATACATACATTGATACTAAATAGAAAAGCTCCTTTGGTATAACCTTATACCTAAATATGTAAGCACGACCACGGAGAGTAGTACAAGCACTCAAGAGGAATCGTCTTAGCTTGAAATCTGGCACAAGTGCCTCTTTTCCTATTCATCATCACATGGAAAAAGCATTTTTGCTTAAATATTTTCTCTCTTTGGTTTTGGCATCGACTCCAAAGATTTTTATCCGTATCGTGATGATGTTTGTGGAAGAGAATAACTACTTATTCGACTCGTCTAATAATTTGCGAACAGTGTTATTCTGATATGTGTTTTTATACAAGCCTGAATGACTTTTGTTACACAATTACTTATATAACTGAATAGCATAAAATACAACTCGTAAGTTACACCCAAAATGTGTCATTTATGATTTCATTTTATTTGGGATGATGATACATGATTTTTCATGATTCACACTGATTGTTAGGGTTTGTGATGAGCAATACATACAATACACACAACTAACTTACATAAAAATCTAAATGTTCTATAGATAAGACTAAAAACAAATTATTTTACTGTACATTACTACTTGGAACTCCCCAATTATCGAGACTTCAAGCAGAGAAGTTTTCTTCTAAACTTAAAAAATTCATTCATTCTAAAATAAAGTGTCAATTCAGTTTAATGTTTTGCAAACATTATTTACAATAAAAGTAGCTCAGTAGAACGCATCATGTCTTAATTAGATATCTGTGCAAAATACAAAAGAGCTTAGCTGTCATCACCGTCAGTATTCAAGTATCTGTCGTCAGCTTCCTTGTGCTAACTACAATTCGGGCATTTGTGCACGACAAACAAAAGCTTCAAAACAAATTACGCAACAACGCCCAAAACAACAACGTTTCTACGAGTCTAATTTCAACTATTATGGAAATAGGTAAAGGATAAAGACAGAATGCCTTCAATTTTAAAGACATTCAGAACATCATCTAGTTTGGTTGAGTGTAAATGTGTCAATGACAATATAATGCCCACAAATTTCTATACAAAATATTATTATACTATCATACCTTAGAATAAAAGGCTTACTTACACCGTTTCCCTTTCTGATCAATTACTTCCTGATGTTATATGACACATCAACTACTCAAAACGTAAACTTATGCAGAATAGACGTTATATATCATTAAATAAATGATTTTCAGATTTTCGCTTGACATAAGCTTATAGTGCATGGATGTTTTGTAAAACTGAACAAGGAAGTAATGTTTTTATACGAAAACATCACCATTAGATAGAAATGTGCACAACACATGATTACACCTTTGGTATGTTTATACATTATAGTAAAAACATAACTTAAGTATTATTTCATGGACTAAGGTTCTCTTTTCGAAAAAGCAAATTCATCATCCATGTCATCACATCGCTTGATTCCCCTTCGCTCGAGCACCAAAACTCTCTTTCCGTCCTTTGTGGAGCGTCAACAAGAGTGCGAGAGGGAAAGAGAGAGTCAGCGCTAGCTCTTAATGTAACGAATGAAATATTGTAGCTAGCAGATATTTTACATACACACACAAGAGGAGGGGGCAATAAACGACCATTGACTTTCACACAAAATTTTGGAAAGCCTGTGTAAATGATGATGACATGGTGTCGACGAAAATGAATGCTGAAGGATGCCAACTTTCCTTCATCTTCTTATCCTTCTCTTTCTACATAAATAGTTCTGCTCGACAAAAAAGAGAAAATGTCTTTTTTTTTCTAGAAAATGTGTGTGTAAAGGAGAAAAAAATGTTTTCATAAGTTACCGGAATAAAAGTAGAAGAGGAGTAGCTCCAGTGCATAATGACAAGTGGTATTGTGTATGGGAAGCAAGTGTGTGTTTCAAAGACAAGCCAAGAAAAAATGTACTTTCAAGAAGATATTTTTTTTGCGCTTTAGTATAGATAGTATGCCTGTCTATAGGAAACTTTGATTGGATGATGAAGTTAAAGCAAGATCAGTTTATATAGTCTGCTCTATATATAAGCTGCCTTTATAAACTCAGAATATTGATCTCTTTTACAATTTTACAATTCAAGTAGATTTTTTCGCTTCCGGATTCCTGTTTAAATGCTTCAAGTTGAGAAAGAAAAATACTTCTTGTATGACGTAGGCATGTGCTCAGATATGTAAATGCATTATGTTTAAACTAAGCAAACGTTAGAAAAGCTTTTGATGACGATGACAAGTCGTCAGTCATCCCATGATTCCTGATATACACATAGGAAAATAATAGATTGTAAATTTGTACAAGTGAGCGACCAAAAATATCACGGCAAAACATGAAATAGCGTTTTATACCATTAAATTTGACATATTATATGCATTACGTATGTCATTTTTGGTAGAAATCATTAAACAACGGTATTTATAATGGGATTGTAACTCTTATAGGTAAAAGTCAGTGTGATGTTATGCATGATAACCAACCACAGCAAGATAATATTATTTGCATGTTAAAAAGAAAAGGTCGTAATTTGCATTGATCATGAAAAATATGATGTTGATGTTGACACAAACTTATATACAAACAGATTCGATAATGCTATCAAAATCGGCAAACTTTGATGGCAAGCGGAAACGTGAAATAGACGGATTGCGTATAAGCATGTGTACTGTATTCTGCGTACCCCTTTTCCTGTCATCTAGTCATGGTGCTAGTGCTCTCAGGAAACTCCATTTTTTACATTTATTTTTCAGTTGACTGATTGTGAGGGAGTGTTTTTGTCATATTTTTCGGTTTGAAGTATATTATACAAAAATTCTATGATTTAATATTTTTCTCTTTGATTCAATCAGATAGTGAAGGCATGCATAATGCGTGAGGTTGCTTGCATAATGTATTTATTGTAGGAATGATCGAATATTGAAAGAAAGCACGTACAAAGTAAAGATAGGCATGGGATGTTTAGGTGCAAGCAGTCATTCCGTCGCCGTTTTGAAACTTTAAGGAACGCATAATAAGATAATAATATTGAATGAAAATATCAAAACCCGACTGGTAGTAGTACTAGCTAGAAGAAAAGACATCATCATGGGAAAAAGGTACAAAAAAATTTAAATTGACGATGGAAATACTACATTTTTTCTCTTTTAATCTAAAAACATGCACTAGTGCTTTGATTTGAAAATATGTATGGTTATGAGTGTACAACGTGAAATCATTGGAGCTTTCATAATGCCTGCCTGGGAACCAAAAATGTGCTCTTCGGAAGAAGAAAATCCGCTATCAGTTATTATTCTTGCCCATTTTTTTCATTTGCATGTATCCTAAAGGAAAAACTGGTATAGTTATTTTTACTTGTAAAATATGCAATATGCATTCATGCAGTAGGTACGTTGAGTACGCGAAAAGCTTTTTCTGTAAATTGGATTGAAAGGTATCTGTAAAAATCCTTGAGTGAGTGGAATGGCGTGTCGAATTTGGAAAACAAAGTCCTAAATTGTCGGATGCCTGAGATGGAAAAACGGAAAAAGTTATTATTGCAATGCAAACTAAGAAAAGGAAAGACATATACATATTTTTAGTTTAAACCAGATATAAAGATTATAATTACATAATATGCATTTTATATTTGTTGAGTAAGTAAGGTACTTATGAAATAAAGGCTTTCAGCAAATGCGCAAACTCTTCTTCGGGCTCTGTTTTATTTAAAAAAATATGTTACAATAATTTCGTTTCAGTTTCCACTGATGCTTTTTTAGTAGTTTTCAAATGTTGCTATCATATATAGGTTGTTTGTATGAGGAATGACGCAAAAACGACTGTCATTACCCATTTACCCATGCTCTTATAAAGCGATAAACTATATAAAATAAAATGTGCACAGTGAGCTGTCAACAGAGATTATACGAACAGAGAATCGCATTTATCGCACAACTCTAATATTGTCACTTTAGAAGTACCTGACTTGGCAAAAAAGAAACTCTTTGCTGGATGTGTTGCTCAAAATAAATCATAATATGTAAATTATTTTAGAACTTTTCCATGAAAAAAGGAAAAACTTTTACAGGGCTCGTTAAGTTTGTCTATTTGAATATTACGTACATTTTGCTGAACTATGGCTAATGCAGAAAACAAGGCAAAAACTTTCCCTTGGTTGTTTTCCTTGGTCCTTGATTGTTATTATGATGAAAAATGAAGCAAAAACTGAGAAACTGACTTTTTAAGTTTGCTTATGAACCAATAGGTAGATGAAGATGATGTATGCATTTCACGTTTCAGTAAACTTTCTTACAAGCGGTTAATGTTTTAAAATATAAGCTTATTCGTATACCGTCAGGCTAAATGAAAAAGTGCACATCTACGTGACTTATATAGTTTTGGAATATAAGCGAGATGTAGCAAAATGAAACTCAAAATGTCAACGACTTCTGCAAATTATTTTACTGAATGATATTTGGGAACATTAAAGATACGGAAAAAATTATAATTTTTTTTTCTTTTAAAGTCAAAATTGAAAGAACATTTTTTGCACTCTTTAAAGTTAAGTCTCATGCTTAAATAAATAGAGAACACTATCAAAAAGTACTTATATACTTACAAACTAAAAAAAAGCAAAAACTTCCTGGTTTTGTGAGTTGAACATCAGATAATTGACACATAGATGCAAATTATAAATTTATACTACTACCTTATTGGGTAACACTAAAATGATCTGAAATAGAATTTTTACACTGCCGTTTTGATCAGCAGCAATTTTGTTCGGACAAAAAATCTAATTATGTACCTATTTATACAAGTTCCATGTTATCGTTGAATTACAATTGGCACAAGCATTAGACACGTAAGTTTACTATACTTTCATTTAAAAGGAGTGGGAACTGAAACTATAAAGAATTAAGTTAGCCATACTCATGTTTGATGCTTTACTGTTGTTGGCAACTTTCAAACTATAAAAGAAAAACTATAAAGTTTGTTGCAGAGGTTTTATATTTGAAGATAAAGATTGTGGAATGAATAAACAATGTAACGTTCCCTTCTGAACTGAATTGTTTGTTCAAGAAAATACGCAGCGCAATATAGGCACTTGTTTATGTAGAGAAGAGTTGAAGAGTACACGACCTTCATCAGGAAGCAAGAATGCATCATCATTCTGAACAGGTAGTCTTTCGCTCCTTGTCTCATTCATGTATGCCGTTCTTTATTCATGTCTTCTTTATAGATAATAATATGTTTGAGCATGCACATTATATGAAAAGCTAAGATAGGTTAGGTAATATCCGTAACGTTGTAGATATTTTTAGATATTAAAATCAGTATACATCATTCCTGGTTTAGATGTCCACTGGTCATATAGGTATTTTCGTTTAATACCTGACTTTTAACCAGTTGCATTCGTCACATCATGAGACGAATGTCAAGTGACCTGTACGAGTCTTTTTTATGCTTTTATTAAATAATTATTGTTTTATGGTATTTCAAGGTCTTTGTCTATATTAGGGGGAATATTTTGTTCTTGACAAAATCGAATATTTGACAGGTACATGGTATACCGATATAATGTATTGTATATGATTGGAGCTAGCATGAATTGCATAAACGTACATAAATACAACAGTTTTAAAAATAATCAGTATTAGACAAAAGACCGTTTCCAAATATTTTTACAGTATTAATCTATGGATAAACTACGTATGCTACGTTAGCTGTTGAGCATTTAGATTTAAGATTTAATACTATGAAGCCAAGCTTACTTTGTTCAAATGCAGCATATTTCATGATCATGTTTGTTTCATGCGATTTTGGTATCAATTTGGTTTGGTACTTTTATTTTGGTAGATCAAAAATTATTAACCAAATAACCATCATGATTTTGTGATCTCTTGATAAATTAAAACTTCAAATGCTTATAATAATACATGTAATTTGCTACTTTATTCTTAATCTTGAGAGAGAAGTTTTATTTCATATTATCTAATCTGAACAAGTTATATGCTGTAAGTGTGTGTATGTGTGTAATAATTATACTTTTAGGTAATATACCATAAGTCGCATGTAAGTATTATGTACATTTTTGAAGTGTGGTTTTTGGGGTTTGCCATACGTTCAAAAGATCGACAATTGAAATGTGTAACTGAAGATTACCAGTACATATATCCGATTATCAGTTTGTGTATTTGTAAAATACGATGTATGATATATGTGTGGGTATGTAATTGTAATTGTATACATAAATCAAATATTATTTCACAATACCATGAAATTCCAGCAATAAAAAGGCAAAACCTCAGATCTTGACCAACCTCAAAATAATTACCATAAGTGTTTGATTTAAATCTTCACTCAAAATGCCGTCTTCAAAACGAATATTTGGACTAATAGGCAGGTCGAATATCAAATCACGTATTAAATATAAAGAAGATTTTATCCTTTTCGTTTTAAGCAGGCACATCTATGCAAGGCTTACCATTTATGCCTCTGGCGTCTCTACTAGTGATGCTACTCTATCGATACATTCCCAATCAGCACAGGTATCAATGTTTTGATCTCCGCTACAATGTTTTGTGGTTTAGGTCCAGGCAGACAGTTTGATCAAATAGGAAAGGATTGGACAATGATAATTAAAATTGAATTTAACATGCCCTCATATGAAAGATGAATGTCAGTTGCTTACCAGCAGCTTCCAAATCATCACGACTAAAATAGCAAAGCATATTGCACTCCGTCATGAAGTCGACATAAGCGCTATAAGCACGCTTTGTGTATTTAATTGCAAGGAACGTTAAATACATAGTGCATTGACTCCATCAGTGTGTGAATATGGGCTGTGTGGTGTTCGTTTTATTGGATTTGATCTGTTTGAAGTAGTGAGTTTTTTATTGCAGTTTGTTTTGTTGCTACTTTCTTGGTATCAGGAAAGCAACATCAATAAAATATACATTACTTCTTTTACTACCGCCACCGCGTTCTCGGTTTTTATTTAATGCTCCGGGACAGTCCACAAGAGGGAATTAAAAGCTATTTGCAGATTATTGCTAGTAGTGCTACTTTTACTACTCCCAAGTTACCACTGATCTTGCTGTCGGCTTCAATTACGGTGCGGAAGACTGCTTAAAATTGGTTATCGAAAAAAGTCGTCATTATGTAAGGATTACTACTTGTTTTCTTGCAGTGAATTACGGATCCTATGTAGTTAGTGTGCTGGTACACATTTCCCATGATTCGTATTTTAAGACATATCGATGCCTACTACCAATTCTCAAAAGATCTATAAACAATTTTATACTTGAATTTAATATATATCAACCTGTATCTGATCGAAATCAATAGCGTGAAAATAACAAGCACAGGAAAAACAAAAATTCTTTACTAAACTGTTTCCTGGATTGAATCGTATTTTGTCTGAGAGAAAAGAAAACATGTACATAATCCCGTATATGAGGATCATTGAAGCTGAAATTTGAAGTGACGTGTTTTTTGGAAGCGCATATCTTTTATTTCTGCCGACAATGCAGCAAAGCATCATGAAACAACAGAAATGATTTCTAGTGAATGAACCATGAACTCAGACTTTCAAGAAGCTTCTCAGACCGGATTAATTTGCCACAGAAAAACTTAAGTGAAAGATTGTAAGTGGTTCGTTGTCAGAATTTGTTAGTACTTTTTATACAAATCCTAGGAAAATCATGAAATACATAAAACAACCGACACATCTCACAGTTTCGATTTCATTTCTTCTAATGAATCTGGAGGCCATAATTGGTACTTCTGTGGAGGACGATAAGTTTGAACTTAGGGGGCCCAAGTTTCGACTAGAATTGTTGCCAATTATTGATAGTTTCAATATTGAAGAAGTATTTACGAAGAGAAATTACATGAAATTTTTGCTGAAGTGTGTATTTTTTGAAGGGCCTTGTGACTTTGTCGGAAAATGGTTGAAACGTAAGCAAACATTTATGAAAGTAAATAACATCAATGTTTGCATGATAGGAAAATAAAAACTACAGTTGATAATTTGATGATTAACATTTATTTTGTATAATTTAAACAGCACGGACTTTGGATGCACTCCACGGGGAATGCCTAGTCTGCACAAAGTACCAAAAAGAAAACATGGAAAAATGGCTGCTATCACTGATTCATCACAACGAAGATCTTTTTCGGCTTGCAATGGTCAAAGTATGCGTGGATATGAATGTTCAAGTTCCAGAAGATGAAAAAATTCGCATGAAACCATTCTTGAATCGCAAAGATTTGAAACGAATATATTCTAATGAGATATCATAACCTTATTTACTAAATGATCACAAATTGAAAATTTTATGCTTAGTGCCAAATCCAATTCAGTACTCGTTATGTTCTCGTTTCTTCAAACATAAGTCGCATCTTATAGATAATATTATTGGTTATGGTTTTCCTATTATTTGGTTTAATTTTACATCATTATTGTCATTTAAACAGTAACACAAAATGTTTTAGATTACTTTTTATAATTAATTATGTTAATTGTTGGAAACCTCTGTCGACCGATCAAAGGACATCACTGGACTCATGCATTGTAACAAATATTTTTAAAGATGCTGACTTATGACCATACAAAGACTGAGTTTAGACCAGTTAAACATTTAGCTTCCTTGATTTTTATTGTCATTTATTGTTATGTTTGAAAATGTATATTCCATATGTGTAACATTAAAATAAATGTTTTATCAATATATACTATATTAAATTTCATTTTATAAAGATTACCTGTAATTTCATAACTGTATCTCATTTACCTAATTCTGAAAAGAATGACATGATGTATGATGGGTCATGAAAAAGCATTTAAGATGTAAAAACAGTCTTCTTACCTTGTCCAGAGCTCCCAGCACTACCAGCCACTACTTCAGTACCGAAGGCAAATAGAAGGAGTACAACTCCCAAGAATCCCAGTAAGGTCTTCATTTTTCAGAAAAAGTAAGCCGTTCCGCTGATACTATACCAGTTGTTTTATAACGTGTCTCGATAAAAAATCCACGTAATTTCAAATTTCATTTAAGCACTAAATACGAATACAACCTAAATACTAACAACATTTACATTTATTATGTTATCTACTGTGCCTAACTCATTTAGAGTTTCTACACAAATTGTGCCACTTTGTTTAAGCAGTTTATCGATTTTATTCACATTTTGCATGGTTTTCAGTATATTTTGTTCAAAAACTCTCACAAAGTGCATGCAATACACATTTTAATGTTTCTTCACACAAGTCAAAAAGTACATTCTAAATATAAATATGGCAAAGTTATCACCATATATTTTTACATAGGTTTTCGCTTATCTTATGAAAGTCATGTATAAAAAGCCAGAAGCAAGTTGCCTCATCGTTAAACTTTGCTTTCTCCTCCTCTGGTTGTATATGTCCCAGGAAAAAAGAGAAAATTGTCTGCTTATGCGTTTCTACCACTAAGAGATGGGTTAAAAAAATTTAAGATTCCATGCAGACATTACCCACAGGGATAGGACACAAGAATCATATCTACTTCTACTATCATGTGCATTACTTTCAAGCAACACATGTACATAGTGGTATGGTAGTAACGGTGGTGGTGGTGGCCATGTACTTTTAAAACTAGATTTAAGTCAAAACGTAAGGTGTTCCCATTCACTCACTCACTTTTCCCACTGACAAAAAGAGTCAAAGAGTTTATATATGTGGGAAGTTAAGTTATATTTTATAGCGTTCATTGAAAGTACTACTGTTGCTTGCGTTGTGTGATCCATTCCCGTATCAACATGGGTTACCTATATATACGAGCAGCTCTTGTTCACAACAAGGAGAAAGCGATGAAACTGGAGCGGCATTTTGATCAAAGTCCCTGAAGGGCGAAATCAATTCAAAAAATCACTTGACTCACGTAGTATGTATTTGATCTATTGAGAATTGAAGACTTGGAAAATCTTTCTTTATGATACGATGATTCCTATAGAATATTTTGGTTTATGGATATTTGATATATGTACGAGTGCTGTTGTACCAAAATATGTACTTACTTCAATGTGTTTTAGGAGGAGACAGATTTCTGATGTCAATTTTATACGATTGTGTGTACTGAACACCACCTTTTTAGCTAGCATTTACAAAAGAAAAAAATGCTGACTTGCTGCAATATATTACGTTTCTCTTCTTTGACAAAAAATGCATTTGCTACTACATACAAAGAGGAAGATGATGGTGGAACAAACGCAAGCAAAAACAGGAGAAAGTCAAATGTTTCATAAGATTTTTGACTTTTTTCTTCGAGTAAATAACAAAGGAGCAGAGGCAGAATTTTACCTCTTTCTGGATCTTAAGTGACATTCACTGCATTAGTGGGAGAGGTGGAATGATATATTCTGCTGATGTATGCTTGTACTTACTACCTTTTTCTTCATATATTATTATTTATCTCTCTATAGATATATATTTATTATTACGATTTCAAAGAGCAAGAGTACTTGTGTGGTTGTGTGAGCTCGCAACTACTGAGAAGAGATCTTCCTTTCAATCCTTTGATTCATATGTCATGTCATTCACAACATGTGTCCTGAGAATGCACTCAACTCATGACCACGTACGATTTGTAATACATCATACATCACTACCATACTGAGCCTTGATGCTTTCTCTTTTTAAAATTCTCTGTAAATATTCATATAAATATATCGTCAAATATGTACTCAAACCAATATTACGTAATCACTGTGTGTGGCAACTTAAAACTTCAAGCGGCAGCTATAGTACAAGGAAAAGCGAGTGGGATAAAATGTAGAGAAAAAATAGCGCTCTCCTATTTCCTTTTTGAGCAATGACTGAAAATCCACTAGAGATCATCTATGAGTCCGTGCTTGCACCACGAAATCATATCTTGCTGTCTCTTTGTCTGTTCACCAACCATAATGCGAAAGTGAAGGACTAGTTTTCGATCTTTTTTATATTAGTTTCATCCCTTTTGACTATATTTGCTTGCTTTGCTTATCCGTCTCTTTTTGAAATAATTTCTCAGTTTTCATGTTCTTCCTTCATTTATTTTAATGTTTATTTATTTAAGGCTATATATACTATTTCTTTATATTCGTCGTAGTTCACGCTGGAACTATTTTCGCCTCCAATTTTAATGTGCAGCTGCCTTTTCTAATTTTTCCAATGACTTGTGAATGTCCGTGGTAAACTATGATTCCCTTATGGCTGCTCTTACCCGGCTTTTGAAACCATTTTCTACAACAGTGCGGTTGTTTGTGTGTGTGAGAGAGAGCAAGGAAGCTAGAAAGCCAAAAGTTTTCGTCCTTCGTCACAGGAATTTAGACGGCTTGTTTGATATTTCTACCGTAGCTTTATTCTTTAATATCTCAGAATTTCTCCGTCCGAGAAAGCTATGAGGAGACGAAAACGGTGTGATAAAAGAGTAAAAACTAATTCGCAACTCTTTTTTCTTCGTTAGCAGAATTTGTCAGGGTTGCGGCTGTTAGCACTTCTTCTGGTTGGCGGTGATAATAGAACTGCATAACCATAGGTAGTTGACAACAAAAAACGTATGTTCAACAGCAGCAATGCATGCGTTGGTTAATTTGCAAACGTGATGTGTAGTAATTTCAAAGCCATCATCATCAATGAGAGTCGTTATCACTCCGAGTTCAATTGGATCCTCCTTTAATGCCTTCCACCAGTCGTCCCGAGGATAACGAGCTGCACATATAAAACACACACAAAGAAAGAACAAAGGATAAGAAAATTACCAGTTCAGAGAATCCTGTTCTAATTAGCATTTACCGAAGAGATGATAAAAAAGATCAGGCTAAGGCTAAGAGAACGAGCAGAGAGTTTGTAGCATTCATATATTTAGGTTTCTTCTCTACTCTCAAAGTATATTTTAACACATACATAAGTTAAGTGGTCGTCTTAATATATCCTGAGCTGATATGCTAAATGCTAAAACATTCTATTTTTGGTCGGTTCGCCCTTTGACTTGCAGGTTTGCGAGAAAAATGTGTACTCCGTCAAGTCAACATTGAAATGTAAAGTGTATGCTTAAGGTTTAGACCAGTGAATGAGTGGAGAATGCTAATCAGTTTTCTGAAGTCAGTGCAAAACGCAACTAAAGGAAAAAACGGATAGTTTTAAATTGACGAAAAGCATGTCAGACTCAGACTAAGGTAAATACACCAAACTGAATGGTTGGTGACTAGACTAGCCCTTTGCTATCCCTGTCGTTGTATATTTGTTAGTTGCCATACTTTGTAAACACGAGGTTAACCACGAGACATTTTAAAATACATTTTTCATGTGAACGCGAGTCCTCCGTCCGCCTACAATTCACATGTATCCCATCACATTTTATGCAACTCACGCCGCCAGAAATCCTTGCCTCTCATTGATGCTGTTAGTTGTTAGGAAAAGGTAATTTCATCTTGGGTTTAAATAATAATAATAAGTAGTGCAAACTTTGCTGTCTTGATAAAAGTTTAATAATTTTAAAAGAGCTTAATATAAAGATACATATTATATACACAATGCTGTACTACCACGCTAATGATCTGGATAACGAATAAGAAAGTTTGCAAAACTTGTGCAAGTGTTTATGTACGACTGTATACTTGTATGCATGCTTCAAGTGAAAAAAATAAGTTTGAGATGAACTTGAGTTCAAGAAACTCTAAAATGCTGGGAGTAAAATAAGTTCTTTAGCTGGTACTTTGACAGAACGGAGTAGTTGGCTGGTAGTAGCCTTCTTTACAAGCACAAGTTGGAACCTGCAACTTTGCATTTTCTTTCCTGACCAACAAACAAAAGTGCCTATATTTTGGAAAAGAGTTGTATTTAAGGCCAGAGTGAACTGCCAAGTATTTGTTTTGAGCCTAGAGAAACAGCATGGTCAACAACAGAGATGCTAAGCAGAACATTCTTTTTTTACACAAAATATATACGATGATTTCAAATATGTGTACATAATATGCCAGTTTGTCTACTTTTTAGTTTTGTTTCTACATTTTTTCTGTAGGTAAGAACTGTCCTGCTGCTAGAATTTAGGAAAATGTTATTTGAAACACAGCTAGAGAAACTGAAGCTATAGAATGTGAATGTGATGCAACCAACTTTACATCTCTACCTTTCTATATATAAAAAATAAAATGTGTACACAGAGCGAAACATTGTTGCTTTGAAAGTAGGTGAGACTGTGCGAGTGAGTGTTGTGTAAGCCTATCTTGTTGATCCCTTTTTTGCGAAAAAATATTATCTCTTCTGTTTACTCTTTATAAGTACAACTGGAGAAAAAAACATGATACTGTGGACAAACAAGTGAAGAACATGCCATTTTTGTGCAGTGTAAGCAAACTTACTGCGGACACGCTGTAATATGTTTAGATGCACGTAGTCCACTTTTACTTTTCTGTTAAATAAAAAAAGTGATACAAAAAGAAGCTTTTACTTTTGCCCTATGTACAAATAAACATGATGGTACAACTGTGTAGATAGTTCTTAAATAAAATGGGGATTTTAGTTAGACTAAAGAAAATAACTCAGTATTACTTTATGTTATTATGGAGTAGTTGCAGGTAGTATTTCGTAATAGCATGTATGGCACGACAAGAGAGCAACCAACCAACAGCTGGAAAATACACACACGTTTTATGACATGAACATGTTTGAGTTCACGAGGTCAGCATTAGAAATGGTGTAGTCCAGCCAAAAGAAGAGATCTTTTTTAAGACAACGAGATGAGAGTGAATCCAACCATCATCATTTTCATCATAAGCAATACCACTCGTAAAAATGTAGCTTTAGCTTTGCTGAAAGAGATAATATATCATCGAATGACGGTTTGGTACACTCTGAGAAAAGTCGGATGTGTGCCACGGAATTTCCTCTTTTTTACTTTGGTGCTGATACAAAACTGCATCAGCTCAACATCTTCAAAGGCACGTGAAATTTGTCCACATTTTTTCTCTCTTCTTCTTTGGCAAAAAAAATAGTTTTGAGAGAAAAGATGGTTAATGTGATGGGCTGTGTTATGGGATTGTTGTGTTTTGACTGGCGAATGAGTGAATCGTTTTTTTTTATAACTCTCTAGCAATTTTCTCTTAAATTTATATTTCCTTTACGAACTCTGTTGCAGTAATGGGTACTTGCTTACTTTTTTAGATGAAGCGGCCTTCTCCTTCTTTCTTCAATGTTTTTACGCAACTTCAATATCCAATTCACATCTGCTTAAGCCTGGCACTTTGCAAGGAATGCCACGTTTTAAATAGAAGTTGAGAACAAGAAGAAAAACGCGTAAATCATGAATGGATAAAAAACTTGCTCGTCGATTTCTGTCATAGTCAAGTGAGAATGAGGGCAGTTATTGAAGTTTTTTACTCCTTTTTCTCCATCCTCTTCTTTCACTGACACCCAACAGATGTAATGTAAACAGTATAGATAAATATTATATATTATTTTGTTGGATAATATGAAAAAGAAAGCAGAGAAGAATACGAATCATCTAAAAAATCTTGTAGAAACGACGAATAGTTGTGTAATGCTATGCACACAAGCTGTTGTTGTACCGTGTACACTGCTGCATGCATGTACTTACAGACGTATTCTTCCGAATTAATTTGTATTCACAACACGTAAACTTTTTTCGCAGTATTTCATATTTTTTCGTTTTCACTGCCACTGTCATTTCCAGTATTGGCCATTCATGAAACGGTGTGCATGCTTTTATGTGCGTTTTATATCCTGTAGATAGTTTTCTCAGTCTGTTCTTTAATAACGCAACTTACAAAGACACGATTTTTTATAGTTTTGCGTACAAACAATCATATATCCGAAGATTTCGAAGAAGGCTTTCTTTTTTTACCTTCAGTGTTTTGCACGCTTCTACATCATTTGTAAAACTTGAAAATGAGATGGCAATGAAGCCTTCCGTCTTCAACGTTCAGCACTTTCACTCTGGCGTATCTGCTAAAAATACAGGAAAACAGGTTCAGACGATTGTTGTCTCTAAAAGTGTATAAGTATGATGACACGCATACAAAGCCAGTTTAAAACCTCTTGACTGTCACTTCAACTGTCTTGGATATTTTTTTTGCATAATGTAACAAGATTCCACGTAACACCGATTCTGATGATGGCAGAATATCGAATGAAAGGCTATTGATACCAATCTTATGCTAATGCAGTTTCACATAAAACATCTGCAAAGTAAGAGCAACAACGTGAGCTGCGAGGACACAGGCTCTTCTTCAACGAAAAGATATTCTTTGTCGCCTTTTTGTTGCTGGGGATCAGTACATGATCAGTGAAGAAATGTTAAAACCGCTCGCGGAACACACACACGCTCACACGCATAAAGGTTTTTACCTCACTTCATCTCCCTCCTTTGAAACTCAGTCTCCTTTTATTTCCTTAACTCACTTGACATTTTTTTTTGTATTATTTTTAAAACCCCAACACGTTTTCAGTCCTCTTGGGACTTTCGGGACAGCGGTATACAGAGTCGAGAGGTAAAAAGAATAAAAGGAAAAGAATGTCAATGTTTGTATTTGTCGCTTCAATTTATTTATTCATTTTTCAGGATTCCTTTGCTTATTTTTATAGCACACTACTGACTTGAAGAAAGAAGAATAACCCAAGTTTTTCACTTGAAATTCAATTGAAAGCGGAAGTACAAAAGCTATGTAGTTATTATCATACAGAAAAACTGGGCTAGTTGTAGTAATAAATTAAATCATTCCAGATATTTTTTGCATAAAAGCAAAATATTCTTTTGTTGCTTTTTAAGAAAGTGGGGTATTGTGAACAAGTGTCCCGGTGAAAAAACCGGTGAATCAATGTCTTTCCTGTTCTTATAAAATGAGCACCAAAAGAGCTCCTTCCCAGAATGTGTGTTCATCCAACACACTGTGTTTCACAACTAACTCGAAAGTGAGCTTTTTCTGGGGTTTACGAAGCATCTCTCCCAAAAACTCTGTTTTTGCCTTGCCTGAAGTTGTGTAGAGAAGCAGCATTCTCGTCGTTTTTCTCTTGCGAGTAGATGTGCTGGCGATAGAGGAGCGACTCACAAACAAGAAGGCTCACAAGAGAAGTGATCTTCGCGTTCAAGCTAGACTGTCCTTTTGTGATGTGCAATGTACACAGTAGCAGTAGTAGTCGTCGTGATGATTGTGGCGGTGGTAGGCCAGGACAGTTACAAGAAGGCAAAGCAATGTTGGTTGGTGGTGGTGGTGGCTGGCAGCAAGAGGAAATAGGAAGGAAACTAGGCAAAAGCTAAAAAGGAATAGTTGGTTGGTTGGTTTATGGTAAGAAGAAGAAGACGTGGATAAAGTAAAGCAGAGAATAGACTGTGAACTGAAGAGTCAAACTACAAGACTCTTTTTGTTATAGAAAGAAGACCTATATATTGGAGCTCCATGTCGTAGTATTCTTTTCTTTGTGAGTATGGTTTTCTTCATAAAGTTCTTATTCTCGCAGTCAGTCAGGCTTTTTTTGTGTTTTGTCGCGCTTTGGGTGCAGAGTTGAGTTGGTGTTGAAGCTTTCTTCTTTCCGAAAAGCTCTCTCATCACATCAGTCTCACAACAGAGTGTGGTTGCAAGTGAACTGCTTGTTCTTTTGGACACAATCTTTTACATATTTTTTTATCATACACATACAGAAAACACAAATTGTGGGAATAGGAGTTCAGTGTGTAATGCGGGGAAATGGAGAAGTACGGAATCATTGTGCCGATTAATACACTGAATTTAAAGCCTGGATATAAATATGAAATGAATATCATAAGATGACATTAATAAATTTTGTAATTTTGCAATCAATGCAATCTCAATCAAATCAGCTCTTTCAACTGATGAGTAATATTTTGTTGCAAATGCAGATGCCTTTGGAAAACAGGAAATCAGACACATTTGTCCAGTCAAAACATAACTTGTATAAGTGTACTAATACCAAGAATTCGTTTTTTCTTCCAATTGTTTCTTGGGCAGTCTTCGATTTCTTTGATTTACAAATATTTTAAAGTAGCAATAACACTGACTGAGCAGGATCGAAATGTTCT
>JAQFYG010001092.1:0-21365 GCA_034694325.1 Entomobrya corticalis
ATAATGTATTGTTAATATGAGTGTGTAATCTTCATTTTGTTGGAATTATTTAAAAAGAACAAAATATCTTAAATTTTGGTGGAGACGTTTCATACATTATTTGCCGTCGTTATTTGTAAAATCTATTTTTGAAACTGCACAAGTACTTACATAAGTACGTACCTAACATTAATGATCATGTTCCTACACATTCAACATTCATTTTCACTATATACCTATCAACCTATCTAGTTAGGTACCTATCATCTACATTCATTTTCGTTTAACATTTAAAATCATCTTTCCGGTGTGATTTTTGTCCTAAAAATCAAAAGTCCACAAGAAAAACTGCTGAATGAAACCAAAATCATTTGAAATGCGACAAGAAATGTTTTTTATAGTTTAGTTGAGAACCATAGCAGATAAATATATAAATGAATAAGATGTATATAAGAGTCATTTTATGATGGAAGATAGTAAGTTAACTGGATTGAACGGTAAAACGGAGTGAATTCCATAGAAGATTTCTAAAGATGCATGTTATTTTGTAAATGTGTATACCTAAAATGTGCCGTTTTTGAAACGTTTTTTGTTATCTAAATTCATCGGTGTAAGTTATCCTTCTATTATAATTATATAGATATTATCATTGTTGTTTTTTCTCGTTTTTTTACGACGAAGTCATTAGTTATTTTTAGGCATAAGTTTTATAATTTATCATACAACATTATCATTTTTGTATCTTTATCTTTTAGAGCGATGCCAATCAATTTACTGGAAATACTTGAGATAGATAATGCCCACAACTATCAATCCCATAATTGCCATTATGATAATCATCTGCAATTATAAACGAAAGGAATCTCTTAAAACGTTAGTGTTAGTTGATAAGAAAGAACTGTTTTATTTTTATAGCAAAACAACTAATTATTTTAAATAATTTGATTAGAGCTTAGTAAAGAAAAAAATTGGTTTTTTGCATCATTACCTTCATGTTCTCCAACCAGAATTTGTTTTTCAGAGCACCCGCTTGCTTCTCAAACATTGATGCGCCCTCCTGTAGTTTCTCTGCAATACGAATTGTAAATCAGCACAAAGTTTGGACTATAAACTCAGGTATTTGCGAGCTACCTATATTGCTATGCAAGCTGTCAGTGTTAGTGTTATGTGCTAGTATTTGCCTCTATATTAATATTGCTTCACAATAGCTTCAAACTTTTATGTTAGGGAGCCATACACTGATGATGTCACTTTTTATTCAAGATATAAAATAGACGTTTAAAACCATAATTTTGGCATCATTAATGCATAGCCCCAAATCGAAAGAATGTTATGAGCATGCATACCAGCTTGATATTCCAACTCGCTCAGTTTCTGATCTCTTTCCAGCACTTTTTCCACGTTTTCCTTCATAATCTCCACTACCTAAACAAAAAAGAAGAGAACAAAGATGGTAAAGTCTCTAAACTGTAGACTCTATCTACTGTTGTTGTATATTTTAGGCAACTCATTTTCATTAAGTAGAGAAAGGTAATTAATGAATTTTTAAATGAAATTATCCGTAATTACATAAAGTACTTACTTCATCTACTTGTCTCTGAGTGTGTTTTAACCGTTGTTCTGCTGCAACTTGCTGGTAAGTCTTTTTTCTTTCTGGCATGGGCTCACCACCTTCTTCGCCTCCCTCCTCTGGTCCCTTTTCAACATCTTTGTCTCTGAAGTTTTAGCAAAATAAAGTCATAATTTAAATCGAAATAATGAGTTTCTCACATTACCCCTGCATTCTTAAAAATGTTTGAAATCCCTTTTAAAAAATTTATTTTAAAATGACTTACGCCATTTTTGACTCTGTTCAAACTTTCTTCAAAATCCTTTTGCTAAAGAATGAATCCAATTTTTAATGACGCGAACACTTAAGTATAATGTATAATTGCTTTAGCTTCGGACTTTTTTGCACAAGCTATAATAAGGCAATATAGCTCTGTAGACTGCGGTTTACAAGATATTTTCTTTCAAATTATCACAGAACGTCGATCCAGCAATTTATGATTTTATTGTTCTGCACTTGTTCAATATCGATTATGCTGGCAGGTACTAAGATTACTATGATTTCCGGTGTCCTTTCTCTCTGCTGCTGCCTCTATAACCACACACAATTAAATACACTTTAAAACAAATACTCACACACAATGATTTTCACTAATTAACCAAAACATTCAAAATAAAAACATGCTTTAAAAACTATTTTTTCAGAAAAAATACTCACTTTTAACTGAGATTTTTAATAGCTATATTTTCACAATATGAGGAGAAAGTGACGCAGCAGAAAAAGAGTTTCAACACCACCTTATAATCCCTCACAGCCTCACTTACAACAGCATCATCATCAAGAAACAACGACAAACTGAGCTGGACTAGTGTACTCATGCAATATTATTTGTAAATGTGTTATTATTACGGGCTACTGAAAAAAACATGGCATATTGTTATTTTGCATGCATGCACTACTTTCTCCTTCTTTAAGGGCTGTGCTTCTTACTGCTGGGCTTTAGCTTTATTTTTTGGAGTGGGACGTGTTTTTAACAAAGTATGTAATCTTATAATATAATATTGTGTTGTAATGGAATGAAGAAAGTGGTCGTTTTCTATTCTCTCTTTTTTATTCTCTCCTCTTCTTCGTCTCCTTTTGCTTCAGCGCGTATATTCTCTAATGCTCTCAAGTGCAAGTGAAAAGCAAAAGGCAAAGTGAAAAAAAAAACTTTATGGAAATGGGGAAAATGTTATTATTGATATGGATGCAGCAGCAATGCGGTAAAATGCAGCCTTGCCGGCACCTACCAGAACGGAATCATGGGGTATGTCCTAAATAAAAGACTAGGGTTCGGAAATCCTTCGGATTAGTTCGGGAAAGATGGAGAGATTGAGAGAGAGGGTGAAAGAACAGAAGAAGAAATAAATGTGGAGAAAGCAAGAGAAAGCGGAAATTACACATTTATTACATGTATGTATGTATACCTATATATCTTTATTTTTTTGCGTTTTACTTTACATGAAGCTTTTGTACTTATATTTTGTAAGAGTGAGATTAGAAAATAATATATGGTTTTATATCCGAATTTTTTTCATGGATATCATGAATTCGATATTGGGAGAAAGTGGTACATATGCCTTGGCATCTAATTATAATATGTGTGATTTATGAACAATGTCTTGGAAAAAATCACGGGGTGTATTCCAATGTTTTTTGAATGCTCTTATTTGACTTGGAATCTGTAAATTATACAATTTTAGAATTCCAGGGATTTTCCTTTATGTAAGTGATTACAGTTGGCTTGCTATAAAATCATAATGCAGGATAAAAGTAAATATGGAATTGTTTTTGTGTAATTCTATACTTATATTTTATATCGACTATTTATAATGGATTTTAATGCTGCGTAAAAGTAGAAGTTGGAATATGATATTGTTTTACATAAAGAATAAGTTGATATTTTATGACTTTACCAATGCCAAATATCAATGTAAGCGCTGCTTGTTTTTCTTCTGAAAAATCCAATTTTAAAATATTGATCTTTTTAAAGTAATAGCATAATATTTAACGTTAATAGAAAAATTGGTTGCACAAACAGGTTCGGTGGATAATCGATTGGGATAGGTTACCTGATTTCTGCCGAAATTAACCTGGATTTTGCTATCAAACATGAATTATATGTAAACGAATTTTATAGCTTTTCTTCGATCATTTAATGTTATTAATATTTTAAATATTCCAAATTATTTCTTCTAAAACGATTTCCAATAGAATTATATCATGCCTTTTTTAATACGCACAAAAAGTTCTTTGGAAAGTAACCATTTTGGAATTTACAAGCTCAAATGGCAGTGGACCTTGGAGCTTATCGCATTTACTTGAGTTTTTCTCAAAAAGCTTTTGTTACTGGAATAATTTTCTTTCGAAAATAATTCTTCGAAAGTCACAGCATGAATCTTCGAAAATTTATTGCTTCGGACACATTCCACCAATTTGTCATCTATTGTGGATGTGTCCACTTGGTCTCTGCCATTTTCTTGGTGGCTGGTGGCTTTGATTTCTTTCTCAATCTTGGCATAAAAAAGGTTCGGTTATAATGGTCTTTATAGATATTTAAGGTGTTTTACAAACTGAATATGATTTATAAATAGTTATAATACTGCCTTTTTAGCTGTTTCGAATCACAAAGAGTTCGCCAGTTTTCAAACTCTGGCAAACGCTGCCCGTGCCCATCTACATGAAGTTCTACCTCTTCAACGTGAGCAATCCTGATGATATCATGCAAGGTGGCAAGCCAATGCTGAGGGAAATGGGTCCATATACCTACTTAGTGGACATGGAAAAATTCGACATCACCAAGAATTCAACCCGCGACACGGTCAAGTACAAGCAAAACCGGACATTCTACTTTCAACCAGAATTGTCCAAAGGAAGTGAAACAGATCAGGTCACAATGATGAACGTGCTCTTCATTGTAAGGAGAAGTGTAAAATTGATGAGGAAAGCATACTCTTAGAGAAAATTGCTACGTAAAAATGATTAATGCCTGTTCTTTCTGTAAAAAAGGCTGTGTCGCACATGGCCAATGATTTCACAGATCTGGAATTTGTCCTTGAAACTCTCGACCAAATGCTAGCAGAACGCGGAGAAACTCTAACAAGAACAGTGAAAGTCAAGGATATACTATTTGATGGAATATCTATTCAGACGTATGTTGAGCTAGTGGAGGATCCCATGGTACAACAAGCTGGAGAAATTGAGTTCCCTGAGGACTACAAAGACGGATTATTTGCTTTACTAAAAAATGTATGAAGAGAGGAAATGTCTCGTATTTCCCCAGCAAAATGTATATGCTTTCACTTTTTCTTTGTTCATTTCAATTTTCTTTTATAGAAAAATGGCACAGATGATGGTTATTGGGAAGTATTCTCTGGTCGGAAAGATTCTTCACAGTTTGCCAAAATCTATAGTATTCGGAATGGACAAAAAAAGCTGGATTTGTACAAAGGGGACTCTTGTAATGCTATTAATGGCTCAGATGGCACATTCAATCCACCCTTTATCGAGCCTGGGGTTACAGAACTGTACGCATTTGTACCGGAAATCTGTCGATCTGTGCGTTGGCAATATCTTTTTGATGCACAAACGTATGGAATTAATGTTGCAAGGTATACATTACCGGCGATTGAAAGTGTGCCTGAAAACCCGGACAAATGGTGCTTTTGTCCAAAGGATGATGCTATGAAATGTGATATAGCAGGGTTGGAAAGCTTGACATCATGCTTTCAAGGTTAATTTTAGTTTATAAAATGTCCCTGTCATAAATATTTAAACCTTAAATATACCCACATATGTACATACTTATCGTTCTTATCATATTTCAGGCGCTCCTGTTCAATTGACCAAACCTCATTTCTTTGAAACTGATCGCGAGCTACTGAAACAAGTCAGAGGTCTAAACCCTGACGCTCGAAAGCA
Source organism: Entomobrya corticalis (assembly GCA_034694325.1). NCBI lineage: Eukaryota > Metazoa > Arthropoda > Collembola > Entomobryomorpha > Entomobryidae > Entomobrya > Entomobrya corticalis. The sequence goes on from JAQFYG010001092.1 coordinate 5,489, forward strand.
TCAATCAAAACTAGATATTCACCCAGTTAAACCGTTAATTTATTGATTACTTTAATTTGTAGAAAAATAGTTAACTTTATGTAAATAAATTTACACACTTTTTCCAGTTAACTGGAGCTACAGTTGAAGCCCAAGTGCGGCTTCAATTTTCAATAGAACTTGTTCCATGGCCAGCTATGCCCACCTTTCAAAACACAAGCCGAGCCATGATTCCGTTTGCATGGATTGAGTTGGTATGCACTGTTACATTTGAAACCATTATCCTTATTTGGTAAATTCACTATTCCGTATTTACAGTCAGCTACTCTCGATCAACTGAATCAAATCGGCTTGTACCTACTATCAACCTTTCTGGCGCTTTGGCCATTTCTTAAAATCTTGAATATTCTGGGTGCATTGGGTACAATTGCGATTGGAAGCATGATTGGGTTCGCGAGGAAAGGCAGGATAAAGGATACCAGCGAGAACGATGAGCCGACCCCAGGAAAGCGTTTACTGACTCAAGCAGAGCTTGAGGAAGAGGAAAAGGCTCTTAGGGAAGGATTTGCAGAAGAAGTGCAGGATGACAGCGTCGCCTTCATCACGCCCACGAAAGCCAAAGAAGAATAAAGCAGAAAATGCATGAATATTTAAGGTGTTACAGTGTTACTATCACATAAGCACAGTACATTACGTAAATTCTATTTTAAGATCAAACAAAATCTACTTTAATCATCTTATTTCACATTGCACACGTAAACGCACGTACACAAAATATAACCGGTAATTACTACATAACAGACATTTAACGATTAATTGACACAAATAGCCAATTGAAGGAATAAAAATTATTAATAATAATTGGAACAATAAATCAGTTACAAATTAACTAAATTAATCCCTTAAAGATCAAGAACTCATTCAAATTGAAATTAAATACATCCAAAGGATCATCTGACTCATCCTCTTCGTCTTCACGAACATTCATGTCCTTCATCATTGGGTTGGACAGGGACGGAAGATGGGTCATAGAAATGAAACAGGAAGGAGTTTAAGGGTGGAAGTGACGTTCCGGTTGCTGATGGTACAGGATTGGACACCGGGGAGGGGAAATTGTCTACCTTTTTCTCACTAGGTTTAGGTTCAGCTTCCCGGAACGACCTGGATGCACTTGGGATCGTAGTCTTCAAACGAACAACCATATCATCCTCCTCCATTCGATTAACTTGTTGGGCTGTTTCTTCTATTATAGTGCCAAGTATCGTTTGCATTTTTTTAAGGTCAATTGAGTATTCTCTCTCGAATTGGATAACTGTATCCTCCAAATATCCATTCAAATCTCCCCTTCGAACTTTCTCCTTTATGGCTATCTCTGAGTTTTCGATGAGCTCCAAAATCGCATCCTCAGTAAAGGCGTAGAGATTCCTATCAGAAGCATTTAAATGACAATTATCGCGCCTTTCCTGAATCAAGCTCTTCAACTGATCTTCATCTTTACTCAAGTCTTCCTTAGCGCGTTTGATCGCAAGTTCAACTCTTTTAGTATTCCAACGATGAAGCTCTTTAATTTCATACTCCAATAACTTGCTCACTTGAAACAGCAGATTTCGATACTCTTCCAATTTAATTTGAAGTCTGACCATATCTACTGCAGAATCAGAATCTTGATCTTCCTCTAACTCATAGATGCAGCGGTTTATCACCTTCATGGTTGAAGGATAACCATACCCACTCCCAGGAAGAACGACCTCATAATAGAATGCTTCTGCACCCTCTCCGGAGACGATTCTAGTAGCACCCTCTGGGTTTCTCGCCATCTTTAATACAATCTTCAATTTTTCGCGACTCGTTACTGATCGATACTGATCACACTGATATTAATGTCACAACTAACAAATTGACTTCGTTTAAAGTTACGTACGACTTAACTTTCAACTTTGGACTTGAACAGTTAAAAGCTACACACAGCTACAATATAAAGTTCCAAGTTTGACTAAAGCAACAAATGACGCTTTTAAAATGCTCAACTTTAATTTAATTTAATTTGATTAAACTTTTTACACTTTCCAGAATAGTTACTATAACTTGCGAAATGGAATTAAAAAATCACACTTCTCTACAAAGAGCTCTGGCCCGACTCCGGTTGATTCCCGTAATTTCTTCTTTTTTTTCTCTTTTCAACAACAACAAACGCAAAGAAAAAAGGAACGCATTTCGTAGGAAAAATAAATGCTTTTGATTTGGTGAACTAGAAGTAGAACTTCTAGAACTATTGGAAATGGGGAACATCATTAAAATCTTTTCTCAATTTACATAATTTTCTGTTCATTGCATTGTTTTCGCATTTAATTTTTTCATTGCTGGTTATCTAGAAAGCACGAGTCGAGTGCATGTAAATATTATTTTTGTTGGATAGCTTTGCTAGCGCGTGCATTGTGCATTCATGAGTCATGAGTATTTAAGCACAAAGCACAACAGAGAGCAGATGATAATGTATTTTGGTTATGATGAGATGAGGAGCAAGAGCAAGAGAGCAAGCCATAGATTGAACAGATGAGATGACAATGAGATGAACTTGCGGCTAAAAATATTTTGATTTTGCTGTTTACTTTTCTATATACTGTTTTTGCACGTTACATGACGTGACGTTAATTGTTGTTGAGCATTTATAATAAAATAAACTCATTTAGTTAAAGTTGACGTCAAATGGTCAATTGCTTTGGTTTACTTGCCCCTTTTAATAGTTTAAGTAGCTATATTATTATCTCCCTGAAAGTGTGATCTTAATCGTCAACTAGCAGGACAGGTCTGTCATCTGTGGCAAAAAATGTCATATAATTATTAAGTTGGCATTTGGCATCTGATACAACTGACATTTAAATTGATAACTAAAATGCAATTTAAGGGTGAAATTGATGTTTTAATTAATATATGATTTGGTTGTTGTTATTTGCCAAGTCGGGTAGGCTGCCCAATTAAGAAAAGATGAGTAAAGGATCCCGTCAAAGTCTTGTGGAGCTGGAAAGCTTGGACGATGCCTTTGGAGAGGAGGAGTTTCCACTTGGGTTGGGCTGTGCCTTGGATCTTTTCCGTGAGAAGGATGAAGTTTTTGAAATTCTGAAGTCATTGTCGGAAATATACATGGATAAAACCGCTGTACATGAGAAATATACATTTAAATTGTTGATATAATAATGTAACAGGATCATATTTAAGAGTAACTTGTTGTTTTCTTTAGTCAGAAAATCTGTATGAGAAATACCAAAAAATACTTGACCGCTACCAAGAACAGCCACATCTTTTGGACTGTCACATTGAGGAGATGATTCAACTCATTCTTTCTCAAGTACGCACAGCCACTCCTGTGTTAAAGCACCTTGGACTTAAATTTCTCCGACAAATTTTCAAAGTACGGGGTCCCAAAGAAGTTGTAAGAAGAATGCCACATGAAATAGCTGATCTTGTGCCAGTGTTAACTTATCTGGAAACTGAAAATCTGGATGACCCAACTGCTTGGGAGAGTGGATATGTTTTAGTAATGTGGCTAAGTATTTTAGTGATTAATCCATTCCACTTGAAACTTCTGGACGGTCAGTTGCCTACAAACGAATCTGGTTCTGTCAAAGAAGACTCATCCATTGCTGCCAGACTTATGAATGTCTGCAAAAGGTGCCTTATTTTTAACAACAATATTGGTCAAGCAGCTCCTTTCCTTGTTGCAAAATTCCTCACAAGACCAGACATGCAGGAGATGTACATGGATTCGTTTATCACCTGGGCATGCACCAACATTCAAGATAATGAAACTCCATTTGGAACCAAAGTTGGATCATTTGCAGCTCTTTCAGCAATATTCAAGCATGCAAAACGCCAGGAAATCCTTCAGTATTCTGAACGAGTTCTTAAGGCTGTAATGAAATCTGAGTATGAGAAATTCGACACCATTTTGAGGAAAGCCGGAACAAAATTAATTCAAAGAATTGGAATGGTTTTCTTACGAACCAAAGTTGCTCCATGGCGGTATCAACGTGGGAGCAGAAGTCTTGTGAAGAATCTACAAGCCTCTGCTACGAATGCTAGTAAACCAACCTCCCAGCCAGTTCAAGAAGTAAATGGAGACGATTCTGTAAATTATGACGAGTTGGCACAGTATTCTGACTCTATTGAGTCAATCATTGATAAGCTCCTAGAAGGTCTCAGGGACAAGGACACCGTCGTTCGATGGTCTGCAGCAAAGGGGGTTGGGCGTGTTACAAACCGGCTACCTAAAGACTATGCTGATGAAGTTGTCGAAGGTCTTCTTCAAATGTTTTCTCCACGTGAATCCAACGGTGCTTGGCATGGTGGTTGTCTTGCTTTAGCAGAGCTAGCACGTCGTGGTCTTCTATTACCTGAACGACTTCCAGCCGTCATTCCTGTAATGAAGAAAGCCCTTGTGTATGACGAAATTAGAGGTAACTTTTCAGTTGGGAGTCATGTACGAGATGCTGCCTGCTATGTCTTATGGGCGTTTGCACGTGCCTTTGAACCGAATGTTGTGGAACCTTACGTTCACGATATTGCTACCTCATTGATTGTGGTTATGCTCTTTGACCGTGAAGTTAACTGCCGACGTGCGGCGTCCGCTGCGTTCCAAGAAAATGTCGGCCGCCAGGGAAATTTTCCTAAGGGTATCGACATTGTCACTGTTGCTGACTACTTTTCGATTGGGAACAGACAAAATGCATTTACTAGTATCAGTGTTGAGATTGGCCGATTTGAAGTGTACACCAAGCAAATGATTGACCACCTATTGGATTTAAAATTCAATCACTTTGATGGAATGGTTCGGGAATTGGCTGCAGAAGCATTAGGAAAACTTTGTCAATTGGAACCAGAATATGCTTTAAATGTTGTGCTTCCGAAACTGATTCCGGTATGTTGGGACGTGGACACTTTTGCTTGTAATGGGGCATTGTATAGTGTAGGTCACATTCTAGTGGGATTATACGATATCAAAAAGTTAAACTTTGAAGAAGGGATGCTGGAAGAGTTACGGAAGATCATACCAACTATAACAGAGAGAAAATTACGAGGTGGAGCCAAGGGCAATGAACTAATTAAGCAAGCATTGTGCTTTTTCATCAAAAGCTTATCACAAGCAAAGTAAGCTTCATATAGATATAGACTGCTTTATTTTTCTATTTAACTAAAAATCTAACAACTTAAGTTCTAAAATGTAACTTCTTTTTTTGTAGAATTCCATTCCACAAAGATGAAGAGTTTCTATCCACCTCCTATAAATTCCAACTGGAAAACATTCCAACTATCGACCATAAAACGAAAAAACTGGCCACTGACTGCCTTCGATATTATCTGTTGGAATATTATTACCAAAATCCTTTAAAACACTCCACAATCCCCACAATTCTGGAAGAATTTTCGGCTCAACTGAAGACACTTTCAGTTGTCTCACGACAAGGATTTGCAAACGCACTTGGGAAGTTACCGCACGACATCCTCCAGGAAAATTTTACACCGGTTTTAGATTCTTTGCTGTACTGTTCTCAGATCCAAGAAGATACTATTTTGTGGGCAGACTCGAGAAGGGATGCGATAGTGGCTATTACAAGCATTTTAGAAGAAAGACCTGTAACTATAGAAGATGCCAAGACTTGGGTCAATGGAATTCCCATATCTGTTTTGAAACCTGAAAAGATATATCAGTGTCTTCTGAACAATATGGAGGACTACACAACAGATAAACGGGGGGATATTGGCTCGTGGGTTCGTGAGGCTACAATGTCTTGTATCAAAACTCTTACAAAAAGACTTGCAGCCGCCTACAAGAACGTTACTAATCTTGAGTCAACAATTCTCAATTCTTCAGTAATCCCAAAACTAATGGGTCTAATAGCAAAGCAGGCAGTTGAGAAGATTGACAATATTCGAGTGCGAGCAGGAAGAATATTCGGCAGTCTCCTGCATTATCAAGATCCCCCAATAAATCAGATTCCCAAACGAACAAGTTTACTCACAATCTTCCCGGAAGACTTTGTAAAGTCATGTAATTGGCGATCCACATCTCAAACTTTTCCTCGATTTGTGGAGCTACTCCAATTTCCCGAGTATACTTACCCAATCCTTACCGGTTTTGTTGTCAGCGGAGGTAGCCTTTCAGACAGCGTAATGAAGGATGCAAACGGTGCTGTGAAAAATTACATTCACGCTTCAGGGGCGATGGGGGATCAAGAAATAATCAGAATCGGAGAAGTCCTTCTGCAAATATTTAAGGATCACTTAAAAGTTGAACGCATCACCTTACCCCTATTGAAGTTTATGGCAAAACTACTCCAATCAAATGTGCTTTCCTCCCTCATGACTGCGGACCCAACTTTTGGTACCAAGTTAATCAACCTTGTGAAATCGGAGGTTGTAAACACTTCTCGAGTCGAAAAGATTGTTGCTGCAGTGGAACTTCTTTGTGAACTACTGCAAGGCCCTCCTGAGGTTGTTAAAGGTTCTCTAAAAAGATTGATGGTCTATCTGTGTCACCACTTCCCTCGAGTTCGACTCCTCACAGCACAAAAACTCTACGAAAGCCTGATAACTTATGGAGATGAATGCATTGAGATTTCTCCAGAAAATATGGAGGAGGTCATGGGACTCTTATCGGAAACTCGCTGGGATGGAGATGTTAACCAGTTGAGACTTTTGAGAAACCGAATTTGTGACCTTTTGAATGTGCCTCAACCAAGTTTACTGAAACCATCCGGTTCCACAACGAAAGTATCATCATGATCATAATTTTTATCCAGCATTTCATAAATGAATATTTACGCTTTAATAACTCATACTTACAGATTTAATTGCTTCTACTTTTTTCATAATAATTTACAATATATCATGCACAATAAATAACAAGACTGTTTTTAAGAATTATTAACTATCAGTCGCCATAAAGTATTTACCTTGTAATTTTATGTGATTCAAAGGTGAAAAATAAATATTAAACAAATTAACAACAAGTTTTGCATAAGACGTCTCTCTCTTTATTTCTGTTATGTATCATTTATCTTATAACAACAATATTTTCTTTTTCGTGATAATTATTCTTATAACAATAATATGAACAATGAAAGCTTTCAATTTCTGTGTGATAAAGATTATTACATTTATTTGAATTTGATATAGACACCGAGTTTCACCGGTACTCCATAAAAGTTATCGTTTTTGTGTTGATAAACTATAATGACTTACCGTTCTCCTATTTACACAATCTTCATTGTTTACAAAAATGTCAACTATATAAAAACCTTGTGCATATATATGCCACTCTAATGAAGACTGTTTAACAACATAAATAAATTAACTTTTCTAAAAAAGATTAGATAAAATCAGACATGTTTTAAAATACTTACTACATAAAGTTATCTACAGAAAAAATCAGTACTTGCAATTTTTAATGTTATTGCATAAGATATCATATTTTTGCATAATTGCATATGTACGCCCACGCACATTCGTGCGTTCTTATATTTTTGTACAAAACATATTCAGTGAATTCGCAGGTAACCAATTCAGCTCGTCATCCAAAATCAAATTATTTTTGTTCCATTCCAATTTCTGTCGCAGTTCATAATCTATTTTTGAATCATTGAAGTTTGAATGATATATTTTAAGTCATTATTTTTTGTATCTGTGCTAAATACTTTGAAGAAGATAATTGTACATTAGTTAAGATATAATTATATATGTATTGTTTACGTATTTAAGATGACATATATCACAATTTTCATTTTCACGCTGCTTTTGAGTTGTGTTGTGTGTCCTGTGCGCTAAAATTTCGGTCATGTACATAAATATCTTCCTTATAATTAACTTAACATTTTGTGTAAATTTTCTGGTAAACTCTAAAAAAGATAGTTTTATGCTCATCAGACGTCTGTGCACCTTCTAAATATAATTTACATACTTTACGGCAGCACCGTTGATTTTGAAAGGGGTGATTTTGTTTGTGATTGACCGATTTATCTTTCATCGTTTCATCTTTAGATTTTAGTGCAAACAGTGTGAAATTCAAAAAAGTGATTGATAATTTATTAGAAAGGCAAAAAATGATAGTCTCCATTGAAGAAATTGCAATTTCAAAATATTTTAAACAAAATATACATGTGTTCACAGGTAACACATCAGGAAAATTATTAGTCGCACGATGCCCCACATTTTCAATATTCAGCTTTCTTTGTGCCTTAATTAAAATTTATAGGTTCGGCGTGTTTAAATATTAATTTTCTCTCTTCTAAGGCAGATAGAATGTTAAATTCTACTTAAATTAAAGCTTTTCTCATCTCTTAAAATTGTTATTTTTATGAAAGCTTTCTATGTTGCACCTATTCCCACACCCTCTTCTCACCTTACGGTTTCTTCACAATAATAGTAAGTCACATAGAAAACAGGTAACAATGATTTTCAGCGTTATTTTCTTAAAACATTTTGCATTCTTTTGTGTACAAGGAAGCTATATAACTATATTCGATTCACCAGTGTTCCTGTAAGACAATTAAGACTAACCTATTAAGGTGTTGTCGTCATTCGTCATCCCCATATTGCACGTTTACTAGGTATGCATATTATTTAAATTATCGTCTAAACAATGATGGCTTGCATAAATTTGTGAATCTAAATTTGCATTTTCAAACGTGTATGAATCACCATTTTCATCCTAGAAACTTATCATCTCCTTCCTCCCAATAACCGCCGCCACGCCACCCACACTACAAGATATATACCTACACAAAATGATATGTACTTACAGTACACGCTAGTAGAAAGAAGACTCATTATTCCGTTTGCTTTATAAGGCGAATGGCACCATTATTCTTGATGATTGCATAGTTATAATTTATTAGCTTTACTCTTTATTCGTATGCTAAACCGTACATTAACCCTACACATATTACTCTGCTCTGGACTTGCTTTATTCTCATTCCCAAGTAGACTTATGTCTTATTCTTAGGTTTACACGCACAACAGACAGGAGATACCCTAAATATTTATCTTCATTCATCATTTTTTAGTGCAAGGTACTTTGATATGGTCAAATTTTCCTTTTCATAATATTTATACGCTAGTACAAGAAAAAAGTGTTTATTTATTTCTTTCTCCTGGCACTTCCGTCTTGTCAGTCGGCCAACTACAAAATAAAATAAAAGCTTTTCCTAAAGATTAAACCTACTTTTTTCCTGACTCCATTCTTTCACTTTATTTATCAGGTAAAGTGAAAGTTGCTACATGAGAAAAAAAAGTTTTTTTCCATGTTTCAATGAAATGTATGAAAATTTTATACGTGTAGAAGTGCATGGCTATAGGCGATCTACAGATACTTTCTCTCATGAACTTTTGTCTCTATTCACGTTACGTTTTTTCCTGTGTCGAGTAAAAAAATAAAAGCAGTATTTTTTGGATTGGCCCCTAGCATGTTCTCGATAGTTTTTCAGCTTTTTGTGTGTGCTTGGATTAATTTAAAACTTGGAATAAAATTATTTTGTTTGTATTAAATATACAAGCACAAAAACAGCTAGAGGCGAAGATTTTTGGATAGGGAAAAAACAATAAACTAAAAAGAGGCTATACTTCCAAATATATAGTTTTATGCGATTTAATTAAATTGGCTTGTACATCATACCATCATATGAGTAAGTACTTTTGTGCATCATCTATCCCAGCTCTCCTGCTGTTTTCTTCTCATATTTTATGACTAATGGCAAAATATGATGAATGAGTGTGTAGTGAAAAATACTGAACCTCTGGACTGGACTTGTGAACATTTTTTGTGCAATAAATTATCATTATCATTTCTCTCTCTATTTTTTGGTTGGCTATCGTTTGTAGATCTGTATAAAAAAGACTCAGAGAGACAGATAGATCAAGAGAAGAGAGCAAGTTAAGTGATTAAAAAAGAAGGCAGGTGTGGCAGAAGTGCTTAGCGTGAGTATGTGTGCGCTCCGCTTAAAAATATAAAAATTATATAATTTAGTTGATAGGATTAAATACTGTAGAACTACCTATCTTATATTTTAGATATTTAAACTTAGTGACTTATCATAGTATATACAGTAGTTAATCTTTAAATAGCTTGTTTGTTGTACAAATACCTGTACAAAAGATTGTGTTTTTTCTTCCTCTTTTTATAAAAAAGGTTGATGAGATCATTCGTTTCATTGTGTGGTAGAAAAAAAACAAGAAAAGAAAAAAGATGATTTATATTAGAATTCCGTGTCCACTGAATTTTCTGATTCGTCCAAAGCGGTCAGCCTAAGATCACTGACCATCTGAGGTGGACTTGTTACAGGTCTTCTGGGCCATACCATTACATTTCTTAGGGTATCTCCAGCTTTCTCCAGCTTGTCCAACGCCTTCCACGCTTCCCACATATTTTGCTCTATCCACTCTAGTATCGTTTCGGTAGAAAATATGGGCTTGAGGGAGTTTACAACGGAGTTTGCGAGTATGACAAGGTGCCTCTGCATTCTTGGCACTTGGGAGAACACGACCTCATCTACTCTTAAAGGCAGACTGTAGTTGTGACGAATGTTGTACTCGGTGACCCATCCCCTCTTCCGCTTTATTTTTGCATCTAATTCCCATATATCGTCAACCAGGGATCTGACGCGGAATACTGTACGGAAAAAGGCAACTCCGGGAAAGTTACAGCGGGTGGCGAAACCCAGATCACCATCTGAGTCCCGTAGCATCTTGTCTATTCTTGTGTGGTGATTGGGGCAATTCAAGACATCCTCAAATATCTTGGAAATTATTTCTCCTTTATCATATACTTCTGCCTGCGTGACTACCTCTCTTGCATGCAATCGTTGATCACGCCCTTGCATCAAAATACGGGGATGGGGAATGCTTCTAAATTGTCTACTGGAAGCAGATCTGCGGAATACTCTGGGGGCTGGTGGCTCATCAGTTGTAAACGATGAATCGCCTGATGATGACGCTGCACCTGACGCAAGATTTGGTTCTAATAAAATAGCGTTGTTGTTACCATTTGACGTGAGAGAAATGTCAGAGTTGACTTCCGGCATTAGTGAAGTAGATGAAGGCTGGGAAGAAACTGTGGTCGTACTGGTGCTGGTTCCACTGTCCAGAGGATGTTTTGGGACAAATAGTCTGTTTTTTATGGAAGCGGTCGAGCTGCCTGGAGTAGACAGCACAAGTGACGAGTAAACCATAGAAGGAACAGACGCAGGCAAGAGCTCACACAAAACAGCAAAATGGTCATAACGCATCCAGCCAGTGAGAACCTGAAGGAAAATGTCACGACAAAACTTGTAAATGCCAACGCCACATGCATTACCAAAAAAATATCAAATGTGACAGTTGCTGTGTTTTGTAACATGTAGCTTACCAGTCCACCGACTCCCTTGCTCCATTTTGGTGATTCCCTCGTGATGACATCAACCCATCTTTGGACATTGTCTGCATGTCTGCTGGCAGGTGGAATAGACAAAGTTTCACCAAAAGCTCCTTTGAACGCAGCTGCTGCCCAAATTGTAGGGAAAACTTCCGCATACTTTTCCCAACTTTCCCATCCCACAAACCGATCTACATCTTCCGCATACACCCAAACCATTGGTTCCACCAAGTTTCCTATTCCCGAGTCATTTAACTTGCGAATGGGGATGGATCTTAGCATGTCATCCCAAATGATGGGAATCCTCCCTTTGGAGCGCACGTAAGAGGCGACGTCAATCACATGCTTGAGAAAAAGCTCATCCCGGAAATCTGAGGCTGCAGTGCAAAGAGAACACGAACGAAGATTGTAGACTTCATCACAACCAATGTGAATTAGCTTGCTGTTTTTGTGCATGTCCAGAATCTACGATTGTTGATGATATTTAGCAAGAAAACAAACATTTGTTTTTCAGAAATTAGTTTTCTTTCGTGACAATAATTTGTTTTCATTTGGCTCTTTCTCTCTATATCTCTTTCAGCTTTTTGTTTACCAACCTGATCAATCATTTCTTGAACCAACACAAGCGTTCCACTTTTTGAAGGACAAAACGACTGAGGATCTCCTTCCAATTCTCGTAAATGTTTGAACTGATCCATTTTTAGGACGTATTCCACATGGCCAAATGTTTGTACCAGAGGAATAACCTCCATTCCCAAAGTCCTCTCTGCAAAAGCCACAATTTCCTCAGCCTCTTCTTGACTGTATCCTCCTTGAGCCAGGGATAAATTGGCTAGATGACCTTGCCAAGGGAAAGTATCTTCCCACTCCAAAAGCAGCCCATTAATACCAGACCGTTTCGCTAGTCTTAGAATCTACAATGAACAAACAAATCCGGGGAGATAAAGCAAATGAAAGAACAATAAAGATCAAAAGAAAAATAGGCAAAAACGGATCATTGGAAATTGGAAAGCAACTTTTTATAAAAAGGCATTTTTGTTATTTTGTTTTATCATTTTATCACTAGTATCTCTACATTTACTCACGTCCTTAATATAACTCATTTTTGGAGAAGCCCCCTTCAAGTCCAAATGAATGAGTCGACTGTCAATAATCTGAGAAAAGTTAGATCTCTGTTCCAATTCACTCAGACTGAGATGATGCCTCTCAAAAGGATGATGGGATTGATGTCGTATTCTTTCCAGATTACCATCTGCACTATCCAAGTCATTGTTATTATTTTGCATAAGTGGGTCGTTCGGATGAAGCTCTCCATGATGATCTTGATGATGACCTTCAATATAGTCCAATAGAAGTGGATCGTCCTCGTCATGATGTTGCAGTTGCGGATGAGGCTGGTGCCCATTACTGCCGTAATAATGCCTTCCCACTTCTTCAACTCTTCCAGTTCCAGAAGCAAATCTGCCTCGAACGGGTCTCGGTCCCATTACATATTGAGCATTTTTGTTAATCCCTCCATCGTTAAAGCCGTAGCGAACATAACGATCACTAGAACTCCCTCCCCCATCACTTATGAAACTAATGGAGGGTGACGGAGTGGTCTTGAAACTGTCTGGATAGTAGAAGAACAGGGACGAGATGAGTACCGTGATGAAGGAGAATAGGAAGCAGAATGTAAAAAAGAGTCGGGGACGCTGACTTTTCGTACAAATGCAAAGCTCCGGCATGATGATTGTTTAATGATCAAGATAGTTAACTAATGATGACAAAACTGTTCTCTTGTAACGTTTTACATTTAGTAACAGTTCACTTTAAATGACTATTCTTCGCACACAAATCACTCTTGAACTGACAACTTTGTTACAAAAAATGCTAATATTTTTTTCTCAAGAGAACCTTTCAGTTCACAACCTCACGTGCTAATGATAAAAATGGTCGATTTAATTCATCACATTCATTCGTGATGTAGTATTTTTTAACCACAATGTCAGGTAAGTTTAAGTCCTATGAAAGTCTCTCCGGTTCTTGATGCTTTAAAAAAACCAACAAAAAAAATGTTTATACTCACATGAATAATTTTTTACAAGTAAAGTACTCAATATCAAAAGTGTCTGCTACTATACTGTGATGAGAGGAGAACATTATTTAACAGGACTTTTTTATCAATTAGCGTCTCCCGTCTCCTCTTATTCTTTTTATGACTCTTCGCTTAACCCTTTTATTATCTTTAGAAATCTTTAAACTTTATTACAACAAACAGCGTTATTTTTTAGATGTGTAAATGTAAAGTGTATAAAGATAAGAATGAATGATATGTCGGTATTATAGCGGTGTCTTCAGCATATTAAGCGCCTAATATATAAAGCAGGCATACTTTTATGTCTTCTTATTACAACAATCAATTATGTTTTTGAAACTTTTGCAGTTCAACAATGAGTATTTTACAATTTATACATACTTATTTTTAGCATTTTACTTATTATTGCCTGCTGTGCCTGCTCCTTCGACAAAGTTAAAGAAGAAAAAGTACATCGATCAACATAATGTTGGCTTAACATTTAACCTTATGACTTACATTCTTTATCATTATTTATTCAGCGATCTTTACTCGTATAGTTTGCACAGAACAAACACTCGTGGTAGAACGGTCAGAACAGAAACACATTTAGCAAGCAGTGCCTGTGGGGATATTAACGGTGATGATGACTGTGGTGGTACAAAAAGAATGATTGAAAAATGATAACTTCATCTCATGATGATTCAACAAGCCTTATTAGCTCTTTTCTTTACCTATTTTTGCACCAAGGCGGTACAGTCACCACTCCCGTTTTTTAAACTTTTTGGCTACAAACTCCCAACCTAAGGATTTTCCGTAACAATAAAATCAACCATGAATCATTCAATTATCTAATTTTCAATCACTATTTTTATATTTTTGTTAGGTACATCAAAGGCTCAGAGCACAGTTCTTTAAAATAATTTTGTATTTTTTACTGTTTCTCATTGACAGAGTTTTGTATTTTGAAATGACCCAGAAAACAATTGCTCTTTTCCCGTGGCGCTGATATAAAAATCTTTTTGATAATAATTAATAATTAACTTCACCGTCAACCCTTTCAGCACTTTAGTATTCTTATATATTTTAAAGGTTCAAGGTAGAAAACTCACACGAAATTTTTATTATTTCTTAATTGTTTAATATTATGATGATGCATATTATCTACATAATGTACGTTTAGCGCGAGTGCATGCAACAAAGAACCTTGGACTGTTAAAGATTTTTTTCGTGCGCTGTACTTTTATTAAAACCCCTGCAGGAACGCAAAAATTCTTTCTTTTGTTATGTTGGTATTTGGTGGTAAGTATATAAACAAAATTTGAATGGAAAATGAGTAAATATGTAAATATTTATGTTTAAAAAACCTATTTATCTTCTTGTCTTCGACTTGACATAAATGTGCTCCAACTGTCAATAAAGCGTCACACCAAAAAATGTTTTCCCTTTTTACACTGAAGTATGCACTGATTCTTTGTAATAATGCTGGTTAATTTTTCGCTATATCTTTTATATTTCAATATGTTCTTGTTCGACATGATGCACAAATAAAATACTGACAAAAGGGAGCCACACGTCGTGGCTATGACCATCAACTGCGAGAGGTTACCTTTAACTTGTGGTTATTAAAAAGCATTTACTTTTACGTGCTTGATCGACAAAGCCTATTCTTCATACAAAATACAAATCAATTCTTTACTATATTATGATTCTCAAACCTTAGAAATAAACAGGATATTTTTCTTCAGCAGCAGTCAATCTTCAAGTCCAATCCAATTCCACAATCAGAGTTGCAAACAAGGATATTTGAAATACAATGCTACGTTATTAACTGAGCTTGTTGTTCTATTGCTGTAATAGGTTGTCAGTGATGAAGGCTGCAAAAGGCTATGACGCCGAGACCAATGCTGACGCCTGACGATGAAGATTGTTATGGCCCTTTCTGGTATGATGAAAAAATTGGAGTTGATTGAATTGAATAGCTTTGGGTTACCAGAGGTCCTCGGGCAAAAATGCGACAATCACATTCACGTTTACGAAAATATTATTGTTCCTTATGCAAATAAGTAGTTGCAAATGTAGTAGCAATAATATACTTTTATAATATTTTGTATCTTGAAATATTGATTGCAATGCAGTAGTAGAAAAATTATCTGCAAATATTGCTTCAGTTTTCAGACCTTCAATAAAGCAGCGTCACCAACAATGCACTTTTTTTGCATGCGCATTCAATTTCAGCTTCAGAAGCACACAGCCAGCTACCGGCGGCAGAAATCTGCTGTTGTTTTTTGTGTGTAGTAAGTAGGTAATAAAAAATCCTTTCTGGGAGAAGAACGAATGCAGATATAAAATCTCAATTTCGATTTCGTTCTTTCATCGATTTAAGATAACTATCTGATAGGGCTAGATTATTATGATGAATGAAGAATAACGATATTGAT
>JAQFYG010001093.1:0-21359 GCA_034694325.1 Entomobrya corticalis
TGTTTGTTACGATAACGAGCAATTAAATACCAAGTTACATATTTAGACCAATTAAGAGATTTTTTAATGATTTTTCAAGTTCATCGTCAAACAGAAGACGGTAAAATACTAACGACAGCTTTATCAGTTATTTCAGTATATTTGCAAACCACATTCAGCATTTAACTTTCCCTTCATTTTCCACAAGAAACCTTACATAATAATAAGCTTTAAAACAAGAAATCTTACCGTAAAGCTCGCCTCCCATTTCCATTCATTTCCTTTTCTCGACATCGTTAACAACATGCTTTTCTTCTTCTGCATCCGAACGTTATCGTAAAATTTTAGTTGCAGATTTACCCAGTGACCTTTCTCTCGCTCTCCGTATTTCCCGTTAACGGTTTTATATCTCCGAAAATCACTCCACTTTTCTAAACCACTGCCTAACCACCTCCACTCCAACTTCTAACCAAACTTTTGTGTTTCAGTTCAATAAATTCAACTCCGCCACCACTCCTTCCTTTTTCGCTTTTGTTGTTATTTCGATCCTTCTTTGTCCTTTCAACTCAGCTAACTTTGCAATGTTGCTTTTATTATTATTCTTTAAGTTTCAATTTTCCGTTAAAGTCACAAACTTCTGCTTACAAAGCCATAGTAGACATAATAGGAACACAGAAGAAAACTAAATCTAAATCAAACAGCCTCGTGTCAAGAATTCTTATTCTTCCATTAAATTCCTTAAATTCCTTTTAATTGAGCATTTCATCTGTTTCCATAAAATGTCAGGTAAACGTAAACACAAACAAACCACTTTTGGTGGATACAAAACAGGTAAAAATAGATTTTATGGTTGTTGGTATATCGTGCATAGAATTTTCCAAGAAGAATTGAAATAGGCTTCAATTCAAATGTTTATTACCAGCTTATATTACTTTTGTGTGTATTCTTTCCAGTTTGTATTTATGTTTTTCCGGATAAAACTTGTATTTTGTGATACAAAATGTCTTTGTTTGACCGAA
This sequence comes from Entomobrya corticalis, assembly GCA_034694325.1. NCBI lineage: Eukaryota > Metazoa > Arthropoda > Collembola > Entomobryomorpha > Entomobryidae > Entomobrya > Entomobrya corticalis. The sequence goes on from JAQFYG010001093.1 coordinate 999, forward strand.
ACAAAAGGAAAACTGATTAACTTTGACGCCTCACCAACACCGTCTTCGATACTATTTTTAAATGAAGCTGGAACAGAATCTCTGGAGGTTTGCTTGTTTTCTGAAGAAACTCAAACAAAAAGAGTTTAGTTTTTGAGTCTTAATCATGTCACCACTGTCATAGTAAAGAATGCACAAAACGACAAAACATGAACAAAGAAAGCAATTCACGTGAACGCAAAATGAAACAGAAATTAATTGTAAATTCAGAAAACAGAGAAGAAAAATATGAATGAATTCAGTAAATAGTTCACTAGTAATTATTCAAGGACAATAGGATATAGTTTTTGAGGAATCAAAAGTCAAAAAAGATTCCGAGAAAAACTTTTCTATTTATTTAGCATGTTGCATGATTGCATCCCAATCAAGAAGAGTGTGCTATAAGAAATAAAAGTAACAACTGATTTGTCTTAATTTTATTGTAACCACAGTTATTCTAGTTTTTTTAATCACAGAAAGTTAAGCAAATAATTCTCTTGTTCTTCGGAAAACTTAATTATAACTTTTAAAAGTAATTAATGCAACAGAATAATTAATTCTTTAAAGTTTTCTTTTCACATAAACCAGTCACTCACTACAACAATTAGAGTTCCATGTTTTTTAAGTTTCCATTTTCGATTTAAGCAGCTTTTTTAAAGCTACTTCTAAAAAATATGAGTTTTTGAAACTTGTTTAATCTCGACTGAGAGGAGAATATGAAAACCCACCTTGTTTATATACGAGTGGGGAAGACCTTCCTCATCTCTTAGATATATATGTTGATATGAAAGGGACAAATATATTTTTTTCAAAAAAGACAAACAAGTAACTAAGGAACCTTATGTTTATTGTAAGTATTTTGATAGGAAGTAATCATGTTGATATCATGCGTTGGGTTGAATCTGAGTTTAAAAAGAAATTATAGATATACCCAATACCCATGCTAATTTGCTTATGTAAAGGTACAACTTATAAGAAGATCTTGATTTTAAAACTTTTTTGTACCTAGACACATGGCACATGGGTGCCTATATAGCATTTACACTGCATCGAATCTTTCATGAGTAGTCGCCTTGTAAGTTTGAAATTGCAAGTGTTTTATTGATCGTCAATATTGTCAACGTTTTTTTTGTAGGAGGTGATATGAAGGAGCGTTACTATAGTGACCATATATGCAGCTAAATCTAAATACTTTTTATATCTTGTAATCAAATTTTATAAATATTTGAGTCATCACATTGTTAAGAATTAAAAAATCTTAAGTTTTCAAAGATGACTTACTAGCGTTAAGTCCCTACGTGTAATACTTATGAATAGACATACTTACAGAATTTTCTTGTTACGTATTTATGCATGTTTTGGATTACCTACTTTTTCTATTGCAGTATTATAAATAGCTATCTATATACCTAGTTATTATTATGTTTTTAAAAAATTGAGAATCGTCAGGTTTTTTAATGTTGTTACTTGTTACATTTGGTATAGTTGGCTTTGGTGGCTGGTTGGTTGGTCAGTAACAGCCGCATCTTCAAGATTTGCACGAAAAGGATCAAGTAGTGTGTGTCTGGTTTACAGTTTAAGCACTTCATGGTTTAGAAGAGGCACTAATTCTATTCAATTTCTCGCTTGACATTGGCAACATATTTGGTTGTTGCAAGTAGCAAATATTTTGTGATGCGTTCGTATACAAAAAAAACTAATGTAAATTGCTTCCGATAAAATGAGTTTTAAGAAGAAGAAGGAGATGGGTTTCAAATGTTTGCAAATTTTGTAGTCTTGTACATGTTTTATTATTACAAAGATTTACTACTTGGTAGAATAATGCAAGATATTTTTTTAAAGTTAAGTAATGTTAGTATATGGTCGAAATAATACGGGGAAAACTACAACAAGTTGAGAATCTATATTGCTGTTTACCTGCACCTCTGGTCTTCAAATACAAATAACCGTTTTTGCTGTTGGGGTATCCTGCAAATATCTTGCGTTCCTCATCTGCAACGGCATGATACTTTCAATTTCGTCAGTTTTTTTAGAAGAGTGTTTTATATGTAATTGTTAATGTGGTGCTTTGGTTATTTTATGAAGATGCTAAAAAACATCTTCGTTTGCCTCATTTTGACCGCTATTTATATATATGTGTTATTTATTTATATGGCCCAATATATGTGTACATATATTAACCACTGGTACTGAAGACAAGTAGCTTACTGATGACAATTTGAAATCATTGTTTTTATTTTACAAGAACCCAGGTTTTTTGACTAAACTACCCATAAACATTTTGAAATTCTCTGTGAGTGTGAGTCATTTGTAATGTAATGTCAATGGGAAATTTTTATGATGTATTGCATTGGCATTGCACAAATAGTTATAACTTTTACGAAACTTACAAGTAGTTTTGTTTGTTGATGTAAATCATTTGATTGTGGTGAATGGTGATGGTGGAGAATTGAATTCATTACCGGCGATTTATCTTTCTTGGTTGGTAATGTCAACAATGTACTTCAACAATGTTTCAAGGGAGCGGATCTGGTAACTTGAATGGGAATTTTGTATGATTCATTCTACCTTATACTGAATATGAGTAAATAAATATGTATTTCAGATCATGGAGAATATTCCTCCAAAAATAGGAAATGAATCAACTAAAAATTTTTTTGGAAAGGCGTGCTAAGTGCTAAATGCTAAACCCTATCGATCTATTAATTAAAGATTATTTCCGTTAGATGCTTCCTATACAGGAATGCAATTTTTCAGAAAACTACCCATTTTGTCAGTGTGTGTAATCAGCTATTATAAAACTGTTGTTATCACATCGTTTCAGCTTATAACAAACCACATCTACGTATTCTCGGCAAAATCAACCAAATTTAAATAACATTTCGTTTGAAAACTAGTTAACAATACAAAAAAACGTTCAGAAATCCTAGAACTTGGACACGGTAATTGAATGCGAGTGTAAATTGATGATCATAGGACGCCAGACGGTATCCTTCCATCCATGCATGTGGCGTGGCAGCAACCGTGACCGCTTTTACGGATTAATTAAATTACATATATACCTATTACCTTAGTTACTTAAGCTCTGTTATGTTGATGCATTCTAATTTCTTAAAATAGCACTATTTTCTCGTCCATTTTCCTAAATAAATACTCTGTAAACAGCTATTTCTTCGCAAGAATTTTGTCCATCAAAGGGAAAAACACAAACTGCAAGCTAATTTGATAAACGTTTCTTTGAAATGAATGCTACTACTGCGCCCCACACTGCTGTTTTGTTTGTTACATCTTACCTCATCACTAATTGCATTGTATGCTGTTACTAAATTATATAAATTTGTGCATAAAAGTCTTTAATAATACGTAATGAAGCTATTAAAATTCCAGAAGAGTCGTTTATAGTGGAATGGAATTGCATTCCAGTTTCCACTTCCATCCAGCCCATAAGCATTTTCATGTCAAGTTCATTTTATTCCCTTTCATCCTCTAAAATTACTTTTATTTCTCGTCTATAATTTTAAATGAAAAACCCAGACTCAACCCAGCAAACTTGTTAAAGTTAAATAAACAATCTTCTATGCAATTGCTTCTGGCTATAAAATAATATATATTTTAACCTAGATGCTCACAGTATCATCAATAAATTGTGTAAGGATCTATTGTGGAAGTGGAGGAGACCAATGACTTCAAACATTGACCAACCAAAACTTCACCATGTTATTATTATTTTTTACTCCTCCGCAACCTACACAGTGTTTTCCTACTTGAAAGAGAAGATTTGGCATGGTTAATTTTGGTCATAAATTTAATCATTTGTATTTTGAATAATTTTTTTTAACCAGCAGTTTTTATGTAGGAGTGAACAACACAATAAGTGTTTTGTCAAGTAAGAGAGGTAACAAAATGTTTCACGCTTTAAGATCCTCTCTACCTTCTTATTCTTTAAAAACATTTTGAAGATTGAAGATCAAAAGGAAAGAAAAAACCTTGCATTGCATTCTTTCTACCTGTTTAGAACTAATACTTTTTCTCATGGGATGATTAAGAGATTGATGCTTGGTCAGTCCTTGTTGGTTGACTGGTGTTTTTTTATGCGGTGGAGAATTTCTATTAGAATTTTATTCAGTGTTGTTGTTGGTGATGGAGGATGGACGTGGTTCTCTGAAGGCACCTTCATTCTTAACATGCTAATGAATTATGGACTGTTGACTGTTCTGTTGTTGGGCAATAATATATATTGTGTGTGTGGAAAATCACAAACGGGGAGACCAGAGACGAGAGACGGACAACAGATTATGGTGGTGGTGGTTTGCATAGTGGACATGAATAAAATAGGCGGAGAAGCAATTTGTAGCAGGAATAATCACAGTAATAATAGCAGTTTGTTAAAATAGATAGAAGATTGTCATTTTATTTTTAGACTTTTTTTTTCCATTGTTGTTCATGTTGTTGCATAAGTTGATCAAAAAAGGATTTTTTTTTCTTCAAGGATATCCTTTTAAAAGTTAAGTAGCAGTTCTGACAAGAGTTCTGATCTGAGAGGAGTTGACAACATGTGTGCACAGTTTTTTAATGAGAAAGAAGGACAGGTACTAAATGTAAATTAAAATGCCTTCTCGGAAGTTATTTTTATTTGATGTACCTTTTTTTGAAAAGTAGATTGATTCAAGATTATGGAGAAAAAATGTAATTAGAAGATTTTATATGAGAAAGACAATGAAGTATTCTTGAAATGATTATGTAATGCAATAAGAGTTTAATGAGTCACCTCATTTTGAATGACTAATTAGTGGTACCTTAATGTTTAAAAAAGAGTGGGCGATGAGGATGACAAAGCTTTTTAGATCTGATACTATGTTCAACAATCACTGTCATTGTTGTGTGCATTGTTTGGTTAAAGCTGGGCCATTTCTTGGGGTTATTTTCCGTTATTTTTATAACGTTCCCAGAGTCCAAATTCATGGTAATGATTCCCTTTATACAGGTGAAGCACGCGACATCTTTTCTTCTGGAAGGCTAATGTTGAATGTGCTGGAATGTATTTTCCGTGCAAGTTTGTTGGATATAGTAATGCCATTGCCTATTCTTTCTAAATCCTACGTAAAATGAGATAATGCAACTAGTTTATAAAACTGATTGCTCTTTTTGTAGTAAAAATTAGGATAAAAAGTGAAATTCTTCTTCTTTCAAGCATTAAACAAGGCATGCATTGAACACTGCACCTGACTACAGTCTGATGTGATGATAATGATAATAGCTTTTGGGATGAGCAAAGTAAAAAATTCTTTCCAGCTTTTGCTGTTTACAACTAATTTGCTCATAATCACTGGCACTTTATTATTCTTTGAGACTATAACTATAAGGTAATGTATTGTACGATATAGGTGGCATTTGGCATAAACATGTGAAAAGGAACATGTTGTGCAGGCGTGTAGGTAGCTAACTTATTACATGTGCCCAGTGGCTGGGCTTCCTGTCATTAACTATCCTTTTCAGAAAAATGTAACTTGCAAAAAAAAATTTCGATTCGTTCGTGCAGACAAACAGGGTAATCGCATAAACTACCTTGAAGTTTCACTTTCGGTAGTTAATAAGCATGGAAACATTAGCGGATTGGATCATATTTTCAATGGAAAAATCAATAAGTCACATGATGGTAGTATGGAATTTTTTGAATTGTAATTGCTTCATGATTTGTGAATTATGACAATATATCAATTATGTAAACTACAATCAAGTCGTTAAGACATTAACGCCAAGAAATGGGAAAAGGAAGAAACACCAGAATAGTGGTAGATTTAGATTTAGCAATAATAATGTTTAAAGTTTATTCTATGCAATTATTCATTTTCCTCGTATAATTTAAAATTGTATTACTGTTATGTTATTTATAGCTTGATATACAACCTTTTTTATTGAAAGTCTGTCAAAAATCACACATATTTGTCAACTGAAGACTTTTATATCTATGTATTTTTAGTTTAGTATTACTAGTAATTGCATTAAATACTATCGCATAAAACATTTTCACTATTCATTATTTTGTAAATTACTGGTGCAGAAACTGTAAATTAGGTCGTATATTATTCATTCACATTTAGATTGTATTTATAAGTGCTATAAAGATCTAAAAATGAATTCATAATTAACTACTTCTTAAATGAATTTATTAGTTAGAGTTATTCATAAATGCATGATATATTTATAAACAATAAAACAAATCGTATGTCACTTAATTGTGTCATCAGAAAGGAAAATTATTCTTAATTTTTACGAATTTATCTTCCCTTCTTATCTTTAATACTTATGTATTTACAAAAGGTACATTTCTCAGTATATCGGTTTAGTTTGTTGAAGATTTAAATCTTTTGATACAAATCTACTTATAATTAGCTTATAGTTTGTAGTTACATACATAAATCTCAATTTACTATTAACAAACCAATATGATAATTACTAATGCCGAAAATAACCTGGAAAATCTCTATTCACATTTCCCCAAAAAACCCATAAGCAGCTTTAACAATAGAAGTATTAACTATTACCGAAGAAAGTGGCACAACTTAAAGATTAAATTATTTTTTGATAAGATTTTACTCCGATTTCTTTCCATGAGATCCTCTTCTTAAATACTACCAATACTACATAACTCAAACATGCATTATGTAAAAGGATTTTAGTATTAAATTAATTATTCTTAAAGGACATATTACAAGGCAGTATGATAATATATGCATTTAAACTTAACAAATGCAATTTTTTCAGGGCCATTCATAACGCTGCACTTATATATTAATATGTGTCGTCTTCACAACATTCACATCTTCTAAAAGGAACTTCCTTTTACGTTCACAAATAAAACTGTCGAACATGCGACGCGACACACGAAATAAAAACGAGATTGAAAGCTGGTACCAGAAAAGCCGCAAATGCGCTCAGCACTGCTTAGATTTAATGATTCGCTTTAATCTTCAATTCTTCATTGTTGGGAAAGGGAAGGCTTTCGTTTCAAATAGATAGACGAACATCCTCGTAGCACAGCGTGAACTTTTATTTAAAAAGCTTAAGCAAAAATAAACATTCGTAGTGGTCGTATTATACGGTAACAGTGAAGACTTTTACATAAGAAAAAAATACCACGTACTTAATCTTACAATTAGTAAACCAAAACTGCCCATTTTGAAAAATAAAATTAGGTAACTCTTAAAGAGGATTATATATACATTTAGACTATACAAAAGTAAAAGTAATCTAATGCATTAATATTCTTTTGAAAATGATGATAAGAATGTGCAAAGGTTAGTATTATGATATATTATATAGTGTAGGTATAGCAACAATATTCGTATTTTAAAGTAAAACCTAATTAGATCTTTGGAATTCATTTAACTATATTTTCTATGGAACTGTATAAATGCTTTTTGCAAAATGTTATTTAAGTACTTTTTAGTTATATTTTGTTTGCTTTCTTTGCAATCATTGTTGTCATAGAACCCTTCCTTCTTCTACTAGATGGCTGGAATTTAAAGTCAGTAGTTATTGGCGGAGAGGAAAACCGTTGACGCATAATAAGACGGATAAATTTGTTTCTGTACAATATACAGATATAGAGAGAAGGAACCAACGGACTTTTGGAAAATTTTGCAATATTTATGGCTTATTATGTGTATTTTGTAGAGTTTGCATGTTTACCCACTCGTTATAATTACCTCTCTCTCCTTCTCTCTCTTTCTCTCTTTCAGACTTATCATGTTTCCTTTCATCCTCTTTTATTCTTTATTTTTTCTTCTCATTTTACTCCGTGTTTCCACCAGCCTCCTTTGGTCGAACTAAATAAATAAAAGAGAAAAAGAAAATGAAGAAAACATTAAAAAAGAAGAAGATTGAGAAAAAGGAGAATTCAAACATTAAATCGCAATCATCGTCACACTCAGACGCATTTTTCATTTTGCGTCATCTATTCATTCATGATCTCTTTGTACGTGAAGTGATGATGGTGCAACGGTGCGCGTCAGTTGATGCTTTTATTTATATATGGTCGTTATTATGGTGGCATTGGTAAAAAAACGTAAGACGAGAAGATAAAAAACCCTCTTCCTTTTTTACGATTAAGATTAAAATTGTGAGGATATAAATGTTGTGCTAGTTGTTATACTTTATTTTAAAGATAAAATCTTTTAAAGAGAGATTGAAATAAAAAACTAAAAGGAATTGGTTTACGTAGTCACACGTGCATAATATTCAGGTTTTTTTAATATTGTTTTTTAAAGCTTACTGGTACATTCGCCCGGATGAAAACTAATGTCATCGATTGCAAAACCTCCGTTATTCGCTTGACCTTCGAGGATGATCCTCATGGGATTTGATCCGTCCATAGAAACTTGTGCTGGCCTCCACACTGGACTTTGCGTGTTAAGATGTTCTGCACTCAGCTTCCATACCTAGGTTAGATGAAGGGCAACAAAGAAAGAAAGAAAAAAGTTGAGTAAAAAAATTGGATAAAGGTACCAGCAGAAGACGCAGAAGACATGAACATTAAACAAAAAATACGTGCTTTATTTTCTGGACAAACAAGAGTAACATTATATTATAGTATACCGCTATATTACTAGTAGTTCATAGCAAAAAATTATAGTCTTTCTTTCTCTCTTGCTTTTTTTTATTTAGACTTCTTGTTCTTTTCATTTCATTTATTATTTAAAGAAATTCGAAAGGGGACTGCACGCATCCATGTTTCGTTTGCAAAAAAGGAAAAATTGATAGGATTCGGAATAATTTAATTTACAGGAGGAATATACAGTCAAATTTTGCTGCTATAACTGCCTGTAGAATAAAAGCGAAGCCCGAAAAAATACTAACAAGCTTTATCTCTAATTTTTTTCCTTTGGAGAAGAACAAGAGGCACGTGAAATTGAACCTTTTGCTCAAGTATTTATATCAAGGAAAAACACAGACGCTTATTCCTACCTGTGTTCCTTCTTCGTCGTCTGATGAAGAATCAGAATCCGGTGATTTGGGGTCTGCAGTCAGTACCTTTAGTACGGTAGACTCTCCAGCTCCAAATGCGGCGTACCTGAGAAAATAAAGTATTAAAAAATAAAGTTTCATACGTAACAAAATAGGATACTATACAATATCTAGAGAAGATGCAAAAAAAAGTTATCGGTTCCAGTTTCATTGTAATATGAAATAGAAATCTAAAAAAGCAATCAACGTCGAAAATCAAGCCATATTTATGCAACAATCCACATTTGAGAAGGTTACAATGTCATCTGAAAAAGTTACTTGCAAAAAACTCCAACTCAAAAGCATACGCTTATTGTAAATATGTGTAATATATTATTATGATGAATATGAAGTTTATTATTATTTTTTCGATGAATTTTCCTTCGATGAAATTGAAACCTACCAAAATGAAAAGCACATTCGATCCCCTGTTGCTGGAACCATTGCTGCAAGCCGAACCGGTGGTCCTTGGGGATTCTGACTGAATATATCGAAGTAGGCATAGCCAACTGGAAATACAAAAAAATGAAATGAAACAAGGGTACTTTTATAAATACCTAATAATTTACACATGCATATTTCTCCATATTTCTATAAATGATAACTTTTGACTTTACACAGAAGCAATACACATCTCTACAAAGAAAAGAAGGAAAAAAAATAATAAACGACGAACAAACCTGGTGCCCCAAATGTCTTGTCTGGAAGATTGGCAGGACGCCTAGTTATCGTTGCCAATTGCCAACGATATACCAGATCTCCAGTGGTGTTCTTCCAGTTACACATGTCCTTCTCAAAGGAACACTCCCCTTCATTTACATATGCACTGTCTGGCATAGCTAAAATAGACAGCAAGCAAAAAAGAATAGTAAAAGAAGTACTTAGAAGAAAAAATTTCAAAAAGCATTGGGAAAATTGGAGTAATTTAATACAGCATTTATATCACAAAACATCATATCATATCCATCTTCCTAAAAAAAATTCAAGGTGAAAGGCATTCTTTTCCTCCATCTTCATCTTTCTCCCACACTCACTCACACTGCATTTTTCTGACACCAAAAATAAATTGCCTTTTACTTTTGCATGCATGCGACTTCAGTCTCAGTTGCAGCCATACTTATTGTCCTTTTTAAAAAACCAAAGAAAAAAAAACTTTTTTTTGTTGGCTCGAGGCTTCTTCGAAAAGGCTCCACATAAACAAGAGGACAATTCAATGTCAGCTCTAAAGAAGAATGCAATGCAAGTAACGACGTAACCTTACACTTTCACTAACATTAGCTTGTAGACTATAGAAAGACGGTTTCTCACAGAAAAAAAGGGAAATTGCATGATACAAAGTCATATTGCATTATGTTACCGTTTGCTGGCTTGGCAGTTGATAGTATCATGATTATGATTATTATTGCCACTACCATTTGTTTCACTTGATCTTCATGTTCATCTTATCATGTTACATGTGATAACTTATGGTGTGTTGTATAATATTAGGGTAGGTAGTATAGTATGTAGAGGAAAAAGGGAGATGGGAGCTGGAGGAAGAAGAGAAAAAAACAAATTTCTTCCAGTTTATCATCCATGTAGAAATAATAAATTTTCTAAGCAGGAACTAGACAGTGTTGGCTATTTATCTAGAAGTGTGAAGGTCATACGCATAACTTTTCAGAGGGAAAGCAAAACATCATAATACAGTTATTATACTGTGTCCTAACTTAACTAACATTAATCATGGCTTTTTGAAAAATATATTAGCTTTTCATCCTTTTCACGAGAGTAATTCCTGTGCAAAAGCCTGTGATATCGAATGCCAATGCCAATTGAATGTTAAGGTTACGTATTAATTTGACTGGTGGTAGTAGTTGGTTGGTGGTAAAAGAGGTAAACAAAAGGATTGAGTAACATGGAATTCATTTAAATATATATTTGGAATAGAATCATAATTTTGTTTTTTTGAATTTTGTCAATTTCCAGACAGTTGAGGCTTTTGATTAACAAAAAACCTTACTAACTTTATAGAGTTCTGGTAAAATTAAATTTTACACAATATTCTGGGAATATTTATGTGTCTACTACTGATATACTAAAAACCAAAATACAATTTTCCTCATAACAACATCCAATCTTCACGTTTCACAGAATTAAATTAGGGTGCGATAGGCACATGCAAATAATATGGAATCATCGTAAAAACAAAATAAGCCAAGCAACATATTTCTCATCATCTTTATATTTTCAATTGTATCATATTCATATCTGCGCATTTTAATGTAAATTGATAGCATTAAAAGTACATAGAAGTGCTCCAAAAACATAATAAATAATTTTTGTACAACAATTACCAACATTAAAAACTCAAAGCTTAATGGGGCTTCTCTGGATGGAAATGTAAAATCATGAAAATGAACGCAAAACACGAGACCATATAAGTTTTCCGAATACTACGTTTTACAAACTAATTTAATTTTTAGACAGAGGTTTTTTGGCCATATCATATCCTTTTGTTAGGCAAAAGTGCGCTTTAAATTTTACTTTATTACTTTTAACTACTACTACCGTTCACTTGGAAAACTTATTGAATTAAACTAATTGAAATGAAAAGCCGACAAAATCTTGGCAAACAAAAAGTATCGTAAATAAAAACAGCAGCACCAAAAACATGAATGAACTACGCTACAATGTACAAGGTGATGATGCCAGCACAATTGTATAATATGCAGTTGTATAAGTTATAATGCTTCTTTCACGTTCTAATTTGATTTAAGTTAAGAAAGAAGAAGCTCGAGAATAAAGAAAGAGTATAAAAATGATGAATAGGTGCTAAAGCTCTGTAGTGACAAAGACAGATGGACGAAGCGCAAGAGAATGAAAAGGATATAAAAATAGAGATCATGATTTATACCTACACATTAAATTACACGCAATACTACAATCTACAATGCTTCTATCATGTATTTAGTCAGTTGATCTCCTCTCCCGTTTTTTCTTGGGGCTTGGGGCATTATGAAAAAAAAAAATCCGACAAAAGTAGAAATGCTGGACTGCGTAGGTTTAAGACGCTGTGTGGTGGGTAGGTAAGGTAAAGGTGCCTACTTACCTGGGTGAATTAGGTGCACAATTCACACATATTAATTTAATTGACATTGTTGTCAGTATTAAATAAGATGCTTTACGAAAAAGAGTCAAGTTCCATCCTAAAATATCCATTATACTAGGTATAGGCACAGTTATATGATGTCGGTTGCATAAATATAGATAATAGCTTGTTGAGAGAGAAAAAACGAGTCACTTTACATGCTTCCCTTTCTTGTTCATCTCACAAGCCAAATGGAAAAGGAAGAAGGAGTCGAAGTGAGAGTTAATCTTACTTTTTCTTTATACTTTATAATACTACGTTATGCAAGCACCTATATTTATTAATACTGAATACTGCGCAAAAAAATACTGATGATGGGATGTTATTGAGAGACGCTTCTTTATTTCGGAGACGCCAACGCTGCCGCTGCCACTACCACACACCATCATTCAATTCAAGGAAATAAAGCGAGACGAAAAGGAAGCCGCATATTATTATTATGATTATGTACCTATGTAACTATTTTTGTTGTTGTGAAAAGAAGGGTGCTAATATCTAATACCTACACAATACTTAAAAGAGATGAAGATGAAGAAGATGACTGACTTGAGATGAGAGAAGAAAAATAAGTACAAAAGAAATAGAGATTTGGGAAGTGAATGGGAGATGACAATTCTACAAAGATTTTGATTGAAAAGGTGAAAAAAATATAAAAGTTAAAAGGAAGGAAAGAAGCTTGTGTTTTGTCATTGTGTCCTGTGTCGTGTCATAATGGTTGGTTTGAAGTCTTTTAAAAAGGGTTGAAGGTAGGAGACAGTAGGTAGGAGGAAAATGATAAAATAGGAGAAAAAAAGTCAAAAGTATTCAAGTAAAATGCATATTTAAGAATATCACGTTACAGTACAGGATATTTCGAACTTTTCGAAGTACTGATTTTCATTAAATGGATGAAAGAAAGTGCGTCAGCAGAGTTGGATTGGATGTATGAATGAATTCATTCAAGTGCATTTGCATATCACTGAACAAAACTGAACTGAGGTATCCTAGATGTAAATTTATTTAATATTTTTTCATATTAGAAAAATGAAATTAAATATCTTGTTGAATTGAAATTGAAGTTTAGTGGTAATGCTAACAAGTAGTAAGTGTATGCGGCTGATTGAATATCCAAACTTTTTTCATAAATACTAACTAGAGTAGATGGAGGTATGATTGAAGATGCGGTGAGGAAGATGAGATATTATAGTGATGTTGACATTAACTTACGTGTACAGTCTCCTTCAAAAAAGGCAACGTCATCTATGCCTAGAAATCCGTTGGCTCGACTTGATCCGTGAATGCCCTCAAAAACGATCTGTGGAGGAGGAAGAGGAAAGGACAAAATTAAAATTATGCATTTCCCCGTGTTGCATTCAGGCGGAATGTCATCTTTTGAATTGAATTGATATTCAAATTGTTGATTGATTAGATATATTTTATGCAGTTTCTATCTTCCATTTGTGGAATATTGAGTTCAATTTATTAAAAGGTTGTCGTCGTCGAAGAGAAGGATAAAATTATCATATTCTGTTTAATGCATCTCTCTCGTGTAATGATATGAGATGGAGATGAATGGGTGGATGAACAATTGGGATTAATTACATGACAACTGTTGGCATTAAAAAGGATTCCAAATTTGGACTTTAACCAAAGTAATGAGCAATGAACAAACGAAAGCACACCACAGTAGCTACTTTTACTTTATATGCTTGTTATTCATATGGATCATTTCAATCGAATAATATCGCGTTAGTAAACAGAAAATGAGAATGAAATTGGGTGGTGGGTGGTAGTGTTGACGTTAGTAGCATTTTTAAGAAGATAAATTGAACAATCAACAGTGTCAATAATACTTTGTAATAAGTAAAAAGTCAATAACAGAATAAGCTTTATACTGAGAACAGAAGGAAGTACAAAGTACGTAAAAAATATGGATAATTTTACCTGCACGGGTTCTGTTTCCATGAATTTTGCCTGGGCGTACTTCCAAACAGGGGCTTGTTGATTATACAACCTCCAGATAGGGGTCATTTTCGGTTGATGATAAGCCAGATCGTTGTTGCTACTCGCACTAGGTCCTGGCTTTGTGTAGACTTTGAGACCGCCCAAACTGGGACCAGATGTGTCGATGAATGGCTCATGCATATAGTACCTACAAGAAAGTTTTAAAATAAATATTAAGTTGGAAATAAAAAAAACGTATAATCAGGAAGAAGTAGTGATGAAAGGATCTAAATTAGCATGATGATCATGGAGAATCTATACTTACCAAAAAGAGATGCATCTCGGTTTACTTGAGCCATTAAAAGGAGGTGAAATCATCCATGCTCGATCTCCTGCACGTTGTACGCTTAGCCCACTTAACGTCATAAAGTTTCCTGGAAAAAGAGTCATTAAATGCATTTTTATTTAAATTAAAAAAGTGAATTTATTAATCATAGTAATTTTTAACGTTTATAACATTTATTTCATGTGCAGAGTAAGCTAATATTATAGTTATCAAGATATTTAAGAAAATTTCGTTAGTTAGCGTGGAAGCTCCATAGTTCATTGATATATTTCTCACTAAAATATAAAAAATGCAACATGTTTCGTTGTAGTAATATAACGGTCGTTAGTGGTAAAACCATAAATCACCAACGAACTTTATTACCAGCAGAGTGGTAAAAGCTGAACAGCAAAAATATGTTAGATTTCGCAGTTGTTTTAGTATATGTACCTGTCGGAGAGCCTAGTGTGTGGTCAGAAATGGGTGTTCTGGCATTGGAGCCAAGCCTTCTCTCCCAATCCATCTCATCCGTCCTTGAGGCAGGTCCGACGTTAGCCCAACCGCATTCATCAATTTCAAAAGTACAGTCTCCAGATAATCCAGCGGCTGTTTGTGGCGCACCTTCCCAGAAAAAAAAAGATAATCCATAACCAAAATCACAGTCATGCCATTTATCATTTTCATAATAGCATGATACTAAAAGCAAAAGCCGTTACTGCTCATATTATAAATAAACACCAGCTATTATTTTTATGACCGTCATCAACAAACACTGATAAAGTGTGCAAGCTGAGAAAGTAATTTTTACATTTGAAAGACAATATCATATTTAACTTTAACATCATCATATTCTCATCGTCGTAGCTCATATTTTGAAGATTCATATCTTTTTTCGGCTATTTTTAGTAAATTGCTCTGTATTGTTTGGATAATTGCCTAGGTGCCTATACAATCTCAAATATCTTTGACTCTGGCTATATGCAAAAATAGCATTGCTGTCGTCCATGGAAAAGTTTATTTTATGCACGATTGCATATTATCGCATTCTTTAAATATTCTTATTTTAAAAACCCTCGTCCTTTCCTATTTTCAGTCTGCACTCTACACAGAGATGAGTACCACTTATCATCGTGATGACTATGTACACAACAATATTATTCTCATCAAAATATCGACAATCGTCTTCAGAAGAAAGGTAACAATATAAAACATTTTTTTCTCAATGGATGTATCCACACTGAAATTGTAAAATAACGACAATGAATACACATAGGTGCATGCAAGATGTAAGATTTGACCGAAGAATAAGCCATTCATTCTTCCAAACAATCCATTAAACCGTTTTTATCGTTACAATGCTACCGCTTATATATTGCTACCTTCTTGACAAGCAGTAATCTTGCAACATGATAATAATGGATCATCATATTTATAATGAGTTTACTTTTGCTGCCTCTTCGTTATTTACTAAATTTTATTATTATTATTAATAACAACAACAAGTATGGAAAAAATGTCTGGCGAAAATCACCGTCACATCACAAATACCACTTCATATTGTCAGAGAAATGATGATCAGTTATCACTATCGCTGCTACCCTAGACATCACCAGCATGATCGCTATTATTACAGTTTTTTTTGTATGTAATCCTGAGCAACAATGGTAGCCTTTATAAATGTAAAAGAAAAAAATATCGCATCTTTATCTTCATCCAAACTTTCGATTTTGACAGTAGCCATCATCATCGTAATATATGTAATCAGTGGTGTGTGTGATGATGATAATACAATCGACAATTACGGTGACGATGAGCGAGCGGAGCAAAGTCAATTGACGGACAAGATGAGGATTCTAGAGTGGTCTGTATTTACATTACTGTATAACAATTACTATATTTGGAATCGCACTGTTTATCTGATAATAACCAAAAAAAAATCAAAAATGTTAAATAACTTTCATATTATTGCAACAATGAGCGGTATGTTGCTGCTATTATTATTATTATTACATGCGTGTTTGCCATTTATGACAAGCTCCTTATTAGGAAAACCTACATGCATAATATTTATTATCCAACCCGGTAATTAAATAGGTTACATGAGTGAGAAACAGGTATCGTTTATTATTATTATTTGTATTATTACCACACGCCATATTAATTACCACATTATGAAACTTTGTGGTGACTAATTGATTGAAAAGCATGACAAAAGAGACAACTAAACTGACAACTTACTTGGACACGCTCCTGGCGCAAATGAGAGATCGTCAATGGCTATATCGCCCAGGTTGTTTTTCCCAACTTCTCCTTCAAAAACAATCTGACAACAAAAAAAGTATGAACGAAAGTTCTAACGAAAACTTGTAATGATATTTGGTACATCAGAAAACTCATGGAACAGTTTTACAACCGTCATGTCAATTTCCAATGTGAAAAGTGCAAGCAGAAATGGAAATATCACCTTGAAAGCAGTAAAGGAGGAAATGGGAACTTGGCCCTGATACCATGCATTTCCAGCTTCTCCGGAAAGTGACCAAATGATCCTGTCTATATCTTCTTCCACATCATGAACAATCACACGCAGCGTCCCAATCCCGTTTCCGTACATGTGAGTCCAGAATCTCATGCAGAGAGGAGAATCAGCACCTATAATAAAAAAAAACAAAAAGAAAAGAGAAAATTTGTATATATTTTTAGAATAAAAGAAGAGAACTCAAATCATGAATCAAGGTTATAATTTGTTACAACGTGAGGAGGGATTCCAGGTAACTTTTAAACCAAAACATTCCAGGAAATATATGCTTCAACAAACTGACAAAATGAGTACTATAATCAAATGAAAATAAATACTCATTTTTCATTGGGAGGAATGGAATATCATAAGCTTTTATGACCATCAAATGTACTTGAAATTATTTGGAAATTTGTAAACTGAGACATATTGTGCCGATTCTCTTGCTCTCTCTCGTGTCTCGTATAATTTTAAATTATAATAACCTAGAAAAGTATAGGGATTTTACTTTTTGGTTGAAGTAGACTAATATTCGATAATTATTGTAATTAATTATGTTTCAGAGAGCTCTTCTTGGTGTTAATAAAGCCTATTAGAAATGTTCAAAGGAATGAAAAAAACTATTTTTTTGTGAATTATTTCATCTGCAGGAATAGCCAAATTCCTCTTTTTTGTTTTCCACTTATTCGGTTTAGCCTTGAGTCCTTGAGTATTTTGTATTATATTTCCATAACCGTTTTACAAAGTAAAAACCTTGGATGGGGAATGGGGAAAGGGAATTGCGTTTATGTCGATACATTTCGCTGATGAAAGGGTTTTTCAAATTTATCTCTTGGTATTATTGAGCTTCAAGGTAGTGTGTTGAGTGTTGTACCTCTAATGATGTTTTTTGTTGGTGGAAGTTGGAATAATATTTTTTATATTTCACGGGACTGCTTTAGAGATAATCAATGCCGATAATAACTGAAACTGAAAACATGACAGAAAGTGAGCCTCATCCTCCAGGGAAAATCTCATGTCATAACAACAGCAACTCATTAAATCTTGCATTTTTTAATTTTTAATATACATTGAAGGTAGAAATGTTTACTAAAACATGATATCTTGATTATAGATAACTTTAATTTATGAAAAGTCAATCTTGTATAGCTTTGCCTCTATTTCTTTCAAAAAATAATTGAAAAAAGCCTTTTAAAATTTGGAGAGACGCAATTTCTGACAAAATTTTCTTATACGAATCATCTTCGTTTAATAATCGTCATAATATTCCTTCCTGTCCAGATGGGTTTTAGATATGATTGATTAGAAACCAATTAGTGGTAAGCAACAAAAAGGAAACCCAACTTCTATAAATGATTAACTTGGTGATTGCCGATGATTCTCTTCTTTTTGCTAATGCTTCGGCCATATCATTGGTTTTTTAATTCATCAGATTGTTGCTGAATTAATACCGATATAATAACTACAACGATCGCCTTCAAATGTATCGTCCTTCCTATATGGTTTAGAATTAGAAGTCCACAAAATCGAAATTATTAAACAAATGTTCCAATATCTTACGACATGTTTGGCAAAAGTTTTTATTAAACGATAAGCCTTCATGTGTCACGACCAGTGAGCAATAAAATAACAGTTTCTACTTTATTTAGGCATGTTATGCATTCGTTTTGTTACATCCTACAAATAATATTGCCAAACATTTGATTATCATGATGTGACGATGACGGATGTAGTTTTGAATAAATATAAGAAAACGAAGAAAAAAAACCGTTTGGAGTGATGGAAGATGACAGCAGCCATGCTGTTGTCATCACCTCCATCAACCACACGCATACGACTGTTTTTATGAGACAACAAGTACGAGAAAATAATGGAAGATTTTTCCATTATCATGTATCTGTAGAAGACGGTTAAATAGTGTTTGTTTTCTTGAAAGGCTTCGTGTTTTGTTGCTAAAAACTCTGACTGACTGACTATTGACTAAACTGACGAATAAAAAAACGAGTATAGAGTGTGGAGCAATAATATAATGTTGACAAGGTGTTTTTGGTTGGTGAAGTAAAAATATAATAATGATCTTGTAATACTGAAAAATAAACGATCTATCTGTTGAATGAGTATGAACAGATTCTCAAAATTATATGTTTCTTCCTGAAAAAAAAACTTGTCACACGTCTTCTGAGACGATGAAAAGAAGTCGTGTTTTCAATTAAAAATGTGATCTTCCTGCTGCTGATCTAACAAAAGCTCATATAAAAGATTTCAATTGAAGCATCAAAAACTAACAAAATGTGACAAGTGACAAAATGTAGCATGTAGGTATCCGTAGTTTATAGTCATATGACCGTAAATACTTGAATAAAAGCCTTAAAGTCACAGTAAAAAAAGAATCTAATATTAACTGTAATTTGTAATCATAAAGCTGTTGTTAGTTTGTAAACAGTTTCTTTAACAGATGCCTATAATTTATGCTACTTAATACTAAATATCACCTTGATCGAAAGAATTCTTTAAATTGTCGCTCGTGACGGATTGAGGGATTGGTGACAAATATAACAATTTACAATAATAACGTTGTTTCAACATACCTACAATTTTCTCGTCCCAAATCATCTCATGTCATAGATTTTATACTTTCACACTTCAATAATCTGTTGCCTAAGAATATATATTTTATTTACTGCTAGGATCTAGGATCGTGGTCTTTATTTTTTCAAACTGAAATTAGCCTTTTGCTTGATAAAACATCATAAGAATACGTCAAGAACACGTCGCTCACTTTACATTTGATAAACTTCCAAAGCATCCATTTTGTAGATAAAAACATTTTAAAAAAGTAAATGAGATAACGGTAACAGTTATAACGAAAAAATTTCTTTGTACATGTAAACCTGAGTCATCTTTTTCAAATCATACGTGTACGCTGATCATGCACGACCTTGTCTCAACTTATTGTGCCCACTTATCATTTAAAAGGGATCCTTTGCCTTTGGCATGTTTCATATTTGAAATATTGTCATGTCCGTATATTAATATTTAATAGCTCTACAAACACAGTTATTTTTTCCCATAACTTAGCCACAATGTTTTCATGCAAAGTGATATAGATAGGAAGTAGATACTCATGACCATCCCAAACATCTACATGCAAATAATATGACTAGTTTTATAATCTTGTTGACAACTTTTTTTGCATCTTCTTACTATTTGTCGGATAATTATGATAATTAAGTAATGTTACTTAATTCCTAAAAGAAATACATAAATAAATTTTTGCTACTAGTTTGGATTAGTATGCTCTGGTTTGTGTGCTTGTGTGTAAACTTTAGGTAGAACATCTTCCGCCCACATGCATGCACAAAATTAGCTTGATTTACTCAAGAAGTCTTCCTGGTCGTGTTATACGTGAGAGCGTCTTTGGGGAAACGCGAGAGAGAAGAAAAA
>JAQFYG010001094.1:0-21352 GCA_034694325.1 Entomobrya corticalis
GATGTGACAGTGTTTTGAGTTTAGACCAATCAACGTAACAACCCAGGATTGGGGTGTTGATTGATGATTGACCATTAATTAATTTACGCATTTGGGTTATGACATTTGGTCAACACAGCACAGTAATTACTCATGAAACACAAATAAAAACAATTAACTAATACATAACAGCACTAAACCTCCATTTGAAATGCTTCCAACATTCATAATCGCTTATGTTCAAATTCAAAGTCTGTTGCTTTTTATTGAAGAAAATATATAAAAGACGGACGCTGGTTTTATTTCGCTTCTTGCTGGGCGAAATGCCAGATACAGACTGAGCGCTTGCTGTCCATGTGCTCACACTTTTTCTCTATTTCCATTCGCATCTACTCATAAAATTCACTTCAGCTCAGAGCAAGCAGAAAGCACAGTAGCTCTTCTCATCCATCCACATTTGCAGTTGCAACTGGCTTGAGTGCAAAAATAAAATTGGGTGGAAACCTGTATGGACGTCGATACCACTCTTTTGAGCTCTGAATCGCGACAGAGATATAGCCTGTGGTACAGCAACAAGCTGCATTTTTTATATAACAAAATGATATTTGTAACAATATTTTTCACTTAGAAGATAAATACGACAAATTTAAGGGTTAAAAAGTAGCACATTTTACAGAAAATAAAAACAAATGGAAAAAAAATTAGGCGAAGACTGAGAAGGAGGATGTTTTTTCTGTTTTGAGGGTTTGAAGAGAACAAATAGGTTTTTTTGTCAACGATGGAGAACTTTTAGGGACAACCATTAGACGATTTTGAAAAATTTGCGTACGAAGTTAAATAAAAAGCATATCTTGAACAAATGAAACTAGAGACATATTTTGAGATCGGCTGTTGCTAAGTTGCCATTTGAAAAAGAATAGAGAACATGACTAAGCATAATTATTTCGTAAATTTTGTGGAGAGGCGGAACGGATATGCGAGATAATTGTTTAAATGTTAACACAAATGTCAAATATATTAAAATATTCGGGAAAAAATCATTGCCGTTTGTAGCCTGCGTGGGTAAAGAGCAGATGTGTTTGTTTGTTTGTTGTTTGTTTGTGCAGAATGTTACACAGAACAATGTATGTTGGGACAATTTTGTGACTCCATCAAACAATTTATTATTTTAACTGAACCAAGGAATTTGGGGAAATAATAATAATTTGTAGGACTCTGCAAGCTGGTCAATAGTGCTGAGCTGATTCATAGAAAAGACATGTTGGTTTCTGGTAAACAACAAAAGCGAATTTTCATTGTGCGTTTATGAGAGCGCTGGTCTCTGAACTGAATTATCTGGTCTGGTCGTTTTGTAGAATGACTAGATACTAAATGTATAAGGGTTACCCAGGCCTGCCAAAATGACATGTTTTATTATGATTTTGTATAGATCCGACGTCGAAAACAAAAACTCTTTTCACTTAAATATTTCTGAAAATTATAAAATAATAATATTACTATGGCCTTTTTAGATTTGTTGTTTATGTCACTAATGAACAAGAATGATTTACGGAGAGCTTGTTGAACAGGTAGGCATACAAAGGGTTTGTTCTAAATTGTGTTTGCTTACCAAGCATTAAATATATAAACACAACTTATTATTCAGTTTTCTTCAAATCGGTTTGGTTTATACAGTCATGTAGTCTTCTTTATAATCTGATTATAACATTGATTGATGTCTTTACTTGTGAAGAATCCTATATTTGTATAAAAATACGTATTATCTTTTAAGATATGCAAAATTTTGAAGATGATGCCGTTAGTTAATTTTTGGATGAAGAAGTCCAATTTGAATATTTGCATTTCACATAAAATTATCTTCCTCTCTAACTTATCTTTTTTTGGTACATTTCATGGAGGAAATGTGTACTGTCTAGTTGTTATTGATGCAAGAGTCGGGTTTATAATTTTCCTTGAGGATTTTCTGCCAGAAGGAAGCAGAAAATACTATAATAAAGTTCAGAATAATAGAATAACTTTCTGCGTAATGTAATCCTGTAAAGCTGGAGGGAAAGTAAAGTAAGAGATATATTCTTCTTCAGAGTCTTCTGGTGAAAGTAAGAAAAAAACTGGGAGAAACTTTCTCCTTTGTTCTTCAGCTTCCGGAGGATATGAGCTTTAACTATTTGCTATTTTTGAATATGACATAGTTGGTAACGGCGACGGAGGATGACGAAACACAAAAGATTTCTATTTTGATGCCCTTCCACGTGTCTTGTTTTCCTACTGGTTCTTCTGGTGAAAGTAAAAAGGATGATACTGGTTTTCTGTGATAATCAGAAAACAAGCCAAATATAATAAAATATAGTTTTGCATAGTACATTTTCATGGGGATCTATTTCAGTTGCCGGAAGTCTGTCGATTCTAGTTTCGTAGTTTTCGAGGGGCAATGAAATAATAATTGAGAAAACGTGAAAAGAAAGTAAACTTTGGCGTCAGTGAACTCAGATAAGCAAGATGTAAGTATATTTGAACTTCTACAATGATATGAGACTGACGATGAAAAAGCAAGGAATGAGTTATATTTAACGACTGTGTAAAACGCACCGCTGGTTTTATACTCTTTCGTTTGTAAAATGTGCACAAATCTTCGTCACATTTCTAGTCTTCCACTTTCCCTCAGGATTCTTTCCGCCTTTGTTCTCTTGATCTGCTTGATCCTCACTACATCATACACACTCTCATCTTCAGCGTCTGCTTCTGAAGCCCACAGAGCTTTCACTTTCTTTCAATTCACCAATCCACCATCTATGTAATAACGCACAAAAAACACAAATACTTTTCTTTCCTTTATCAGTTCCACCGACATCCACATTGAAATATATCCCACTGCTTTATACTCAATAAACTGTAACCTTCAACTTGTCACCTTGAATATTGCCTAACCATCCATTCAGAAACTATTATCAAACACCAGTCCATATTCTTATGGATCCGCAAAAAACAATACTTGTTTTTTGCGGTTTCTGATTGTTTCTGATGTGTGTTGATGTGCCATGAGAAAAACTGATATAACGTGAATTTCAGAAAAATTTCATGATGGAGTGAATTTATGAAAATTATGATCATAATATCTCAGATCACAAAGTCACAGCTAATTTTAATAATTAAAGATAAGTTGTAGTTGTAGATGCAATGCTTGACAAACAATAAGATACCAACAAGAAGCTTTTGGAAAAACATTAACACAGTAAAGTTCAATAATTGTTCGATTTATTGTGCTGAATGCATCCACATAATGTTGTTAAATTTTAAATAAATTCTGAAAGAGTCGAAATGTTTTGTTTTCATATCATAATTTACAAAATAGCTTGTTTTGAATAAAAGTATTGAATTATAAATTACTAATAAGGCTAGCCTCTCTTTGACTCAACATTAACGGCGACCAGCAGAATCCTCTTTTCTTTCTTTTTGTTGTTTAGGACTCAGTTCCGCAGCTCAAAATCCCTGATAACATTTCTGACATTATTTATTAATAAAAAAATTCAAATACATTTTATTTGTCATTAAACGTGCCGCCATTGCGATTATAATAGCCATAAGAGTGAGTGAAGAAAGTTTCGGTGGACATCTTCATGTTACAATGATAATATCCAAGGAAAGTTGACAATCATCAATAATAATATAATGACAAGGAATTTCGAAGCTCTTCGTTGGGTCGAATGATCTCATAAGTTGCCAAATTATACAAGTTGTGTTACACATGACTCAAAAGGTCATGCGATGTAGATGGCGGTAGTTATACTCAAAACTCAAAAATTTGAATTTTTAACGGTGAAAATTAACTGTAAATTAGGCGTGTTTTTGTATTTACTTAACATGGGAGCATATTCCAAAAGGGGACGTGTAGTATTTCGTACAAACTATGCATACAGTGATTGGGGAAGGCTACGATCGGTAATGACGTGTCAAAGATCAGATTGGGTAAATTACGTAATATAATGCGCTGGAATGGGTAAATTATAGTAAATTACGTAATAATGCGCTGGAATTGATCAATTGATGTAAATTACGTAACAATTGGTTGGAATGAATCAATTGATGTAAATTACGTAATAATGGGTTGGAATGGATCTATTCAAGTAAATTACGTAATAATGGGCTGCAATGATTCTATTCAAGTAAATTACGTAATAATGGGCTGCAATGATTCTATTCAAGTAAATTACGTAATAATGGGCTGTAATGGTTCCATTCAAGTAAATTACGTATCAATAGATTGGAATACACCAAGCCATGTCAAGTACGTAAAAGTCAGTTGGAATAAGTCAATTCACATAAATTTTGTAATAGTGGGTTAGGTTAAGATTATTTTGGACAGGTGTGGTGTGAGAGAACAGTTTAACATTTGATTGAATTTTTTCTAGAGCCCGTTATTTGTGACGGGCATTTCATCCAGTTTTCAATATTCGGATCAGATCAACAGTTAGGGCAGGAATGACGCTGCCAGTTAGACAATGCAAAGTATTTACAAGAACAATAATGCAGTGTTCCACAATTTAAGCGCAGTGTTTAATGCTTTCTGGTGGGATAGGGTTTACCGTCAATCAAGAATATGCCATAAAAATAATTGCAACACAACATTATTGATGACTCATTACACCTTTGCCGCACAAACTGAAAATAAGCCAAAAGGATTATACGTATTATTGGTACAACTTGTTTGCTGCAAATTTTCTTTCTAACACTTACTAAGAAGCCCCGCGGTGTAAATTGCACACCGGAAACATATACAATGGTTTACAATTTACACATGGTGATGCAGGCGGAAAGATTCTGCTGATTAATGAAATATATTTTATTATCCCGTTTTTTCAAAGGCTTTTATGCAGTGAGTGTTACTTCGTATTTCAAACGCTGGATATTAGCTTATCTTGTCATTTCAGCCTTTTTACAAGCATGTGCAAATATCCTTGGTATAAATCTTTAAAAAATTTGGTTTATCTTTTTTTTGAAATAATATAAATATTTTCTACAAAACTGGCGTACCGACATCAATGATGGTTTGAGGCAAAAAAGTTTATTGTTTAGACAAAGAAGTGGATTTTATTTGTAGGGATGGTCCTGCCTTAAAACGCTTGAATCCAGTTAAAACAAAAATCCTTACACGAGCAGGTGGTAAATGCAGTACGTGGAAATGGTATTTTTAACAAGCTTTCAAGCTTACGTTATTTGATAAACGCATTATGATTTACCCTCAATGCATTTAAAACGGCAATAATCGCATTTATCGGGAAAATTTATTCTTAAATAAATAAGATTTACATGCAACTATTGCTATACGTGTAATAGTGTTTCTAAATGGGCATACATCTATGACACTATTTGCAACAAAACTTTACTTTAATTCTAGATGAGTTTTAACAAAACCAGCTAGATAAGAAAGGGTACTAATCTAGTAGGTTTTGGTTTTTACAAAGCCGCGATAGATGCCGGCAATAATGTTCCAAAAATAATAATTACGCAAGAACAATTGTAAAGAACGTTAGACACAACGATAGATGTAATACTCTTCCTTGTACTTTTTCTATATCGAAAAAAAGGCTTAATTATTTAGGAGACAAACAAATACAAAGGTGCTTCGGTTTTTTGCATGTGTGGGCTCTCGTGTCAGATTCTCTGACAGTTTTCCAGGTTAAGTAGCTGACCATGTTGTCTTTGACACGTTATTTGGAAACACGTAAATTGTAAATACAAGTGAAAGCGTGAAATAACTTTTTTACACCTTATATTTAATCCTTATTCAATATTTTTATGATCGCTTGTTTTCTCATCATGTGACAATTTAGGGACAATTAATATATAAGCACTATACAAACTCGTATATCAAACTTCAGAGGTCTGAGCAAAGGTTGTTTTGTGAAAGGAAACTTTACTACAGACTTATAACAATAAAAAAAATGCAATGGAAAAGCATAAGTTGTTCTTGGGTTACCGGTCTCTTCAGAAGTGGTGGTAGGATGATTGACATTTCATGCAAAAGTTCGGATTTTCTAGCCTGACCTATGGAAAATAAATAAATTCACAACACTTTTTATCCGCTTTCCCAATATTCCATTTTAATTTATTGCATTATTTTTAGTATTCACTTAATATATTTAAGTTTTCACACAAAATTAAGAAAAAAATGCTTTTTATTTATAATTTTAGTCAAGATTTTCTTTCAATTTTTTGTATTGGTTTTTTTGCAACGAGTCCTTGGTACAATTTTACATAAATGCAGATGTAATTTCAAATATTATATTTGTGCAAAACTAGTAGAATCTCTTAATTTAAATTGATATTATTGACCTCTCCTCTATACATAAATGCAATGAATGTGGGAGGCAGCAAAATAAGAATTTATGGTTAAACTGAAGTGAAAACCGATATAATACCCTTAAAATTACTATGTTGATATTTGAATTTTATACAAAAGTTCGTGATGGAGTGAATCTATCAAAATTATGATAATAATATCTCAAGTCACATATTACAGTTAGTTGTAATAACAATTGGGGCAATTCAACATCTTGAAGTCGACTGACAATGGTCATTTGAATAAATTAGATTATTAGTAAACAATATCCTTAGCCAAAATATTATTTACTGATAGGTGCACACCGATCCTAGTATTGTGACTAAATGTGGTGATTATTCCATTAAAATTGACTAATTTATCAATTAAAATTACATGATTTATGGTGGTTGTCAGTTGAAACTTTTTGTCCTGTATAGAGTACAAGAAAAAATAAAATGAATTTTGTTGCTTTCATGCCATCCTATTCAACAACAAGAGATCTTCGCTCAATTGGTAATGAGAAAGGTTTAAATAGAAGTTTATGTGTGTTTTTTCATGCAAATAACATTTTTACACATGGCAGAAATTCCGATGAAATTATTTTGCTTCAATAAAAGATAAGTTGTAGATGTAATGCTTGTCAATAAGATACCAAAAAAAATAAATTTTGAAAAAACATTAACAAAGTTAAAGTAAATAGTTGTTCAATTTATTGAGCTGATAGCATCCACATCAAGTCTGTAAAATCGTAATATTTTGTTTTTATTTCACAAAATTACGAAATAGCTTGTTTTGAACAAAAATATTAAATCATAATTTACAAAATATTTTAACCTTTTTCTGACTCAAAATTAACGGCGACCAGCAGAATCCTCTTTTCGTTGTTTTTCTTGTTTAGGGCTCAGTTTTGCGGCTCCAAGTCCCTGATAAAGTTTTTGACATTGTGAATTAATAAATATATACAAATGCAAATTCCGTTTTTTAAAAACTTACCACCATTCCAATTAGTATTATAATAGCCGTAAGAATGGCAAAGGTTCCGTTGGATATCTTCATGTTAGAATGATAATATACAAGAAAAGTTGACACTTTTAAAATATTCGGAGCAACAGTTGTAACACGAGAATGACGCTGCTAGTGGTTCAATGCTAAGAGAAAAAATATAAATTTATATGCAGTACTAAATGCTTGTTGGTTTGATTAGGTTTTCCGTCAATCAAAAATATGTATTTAATTTTATGTGCGCACAAATTGATTGCAGCAAAACAGTATTTACGACGTTTGATTACACCTTTGTCGCACATACTAAAACAAAACAAAAGCATTATAATATTATTTTTAGCACAAGTTTGTTGCTGCCGATTTTCTCTCTAATACTTACAAAACATCATGGTATAATTTATACACACCAATAAAGGGGTTGCAGTACTCAGATCATCAACATGATGTTAAATGTAATGTAGCTAGAACTTTCTCAAATTGTCAGGATCCGGAATGAAGTTTTCGCGGATTAGCATAAAATATAAATTTGTTTAAACTTAAGGGCTACTTCTTCTATGGGACTGCTTTATAGCTTCCGGGGTCAAACCTTTCAGGGTCAGGGGGTCATCGTAGGTCACATGTTGGGTTATGGGCAAAAGATTTTTATCGCATAAGGCAGCGCGCTAGGGCTCGAAAAAGGTCACATGCTTTTTAAATGGCAAAAAATATTTTTTCGTCGGCTTATAAGCAGAATCGACAAGAGACCATTATGGAATAACTTTCAGAATTTTCCTCCGTTGTAATAGTATGCTTTCGAGCCGCTGATGAACGATAGTTGGATTATACGGTTACCCGTCTCGTTTAGTATCTCTCTGACTGCGCTGTGCCTCCAATGACGATTAACATTATTTTCAGTGTACTCTACCTGAAAAATGTGGATCTCTAAAATGTTTTTGAAAACTAAACCGTCGAGTAGACTTATAGAAACATTTAAAATCTACTACACATTTCAAAGATTTCTTTGTCTCTTCAGTTTCTTTCAAACAACCGCAATTTTGAAGGACTGTTGAATCCATAATGTTAGTTCACAAGCTAGTGTTATCCATAATGCGCAAATCTCGTAGAAAAAGCAGAGAGCATTCATGGAAGTAGAACCTGGTGGAACGAAAGACATGTGGTGAACTTAAGTTTAGTTTATCCTTAAAAGATCACAGTTTTTGGTGCCGTGAATTCTCAAATAATGTGGGAAGGTCAAATGTTGCCACAGAACCGTTAATCACAGTTTTGGCTCGCTGTTAACCAATAAATGGACAATTTTGTCCCTCTAACATTTAGCTTATTTTGGGAGTTTGAAGTTGCTTTTGGCCACATGTATACATTTTGACACTCTTTTTCCCAATTTCCATCTGCTTTGCTTGATCCCTTGCACGCTGCGGTCATAGTTTGTCAAGTTTGCATGCAAAACATTTGACTGCGGACATATTAAGTTACTCGGCTGGGAAACTCATCATATTTTCACAAGAGAATAATGTTCGGAGGTTACCATTGTCCTGTGGTACGAGTTATTAGAAGTGTATCACAAGTTTGTGTTATCAATGAAGTTTCTATCGTAACCGTTAAAAAATATTTTGTTTCCTGAGGCAAATCAATCTATAAATAACGATGCAATAATCTTATTATCTGAAATACTAACTAGTTTTGCTCGACGCCACTACTAAAACCAGCAATTTTGTTTTAGCTTGCTGCTACCTACATATCAATAATACTGTACCTTCATTATGCAGTTTGCATATTATGAATTAATCCAAGGCTTATTGTTGATCTAGAAAATTACGAAATTTGATTATTTGCATATCATGAAATATAAAACCTTTATTTTGGAAAAAGTGTTCCTTCGGATATTGAAAGAGAGCTTAGTAAAATATTATATTATTTTCTAACAATCTCCATTTGGGCATGTTTCGGTTGGTTTGAAACAATTAAATGTCGCAATATGAAATTTTTTATTATAGTATAGTTTTAACTTTTACAGATAACTATTTGCATTTCACGTATAATTAAAAAATTGAGTGCATGATGCATTTATTATAAAGAATAAAGTACTGCTGATTGGGTGCTAGGAAATATTATCCGAGTTTTGACATTTTTGTATGACTTTTGCATTCCAGGTAGAAATCCAAACAGAAATTTTACAAATCAGAAAGGAAACTTGGACTCTGTTGACATCCTTCTACTCCAGAGGGTAATTTTAAAACTTTATTTTATGATAACTTAGACTCATACTTACCATAAATTCAAAAATCATAAAAGAATTTCTACATTTCATTTCTTTGGATTCAAGACATTTGTCTATCACATGTCGCATAAAATCTTTATATCTTATATTTGAAAAAAAATATTATAAGCATGTTTCTATGATTGACAAAAATATATGTATGCAACAAAATAAAACTTAATTAAAAAAAGACTCCACCTCATATCTTATACTTCTGCAAAGTCTCAGCTAGATTCCTGTAATTTTCTAGAAGTTTTTTTAATGATGGAATTTATTTTACAATCAATTTAATATAGTTAACCATTTAATTGCATGATTTTGCACTTACAGTTATTATGAATACATACAATGTTACGGGTAAAGGTTTGTCATGATATGATACATACACACATTTATAGACACTTGTTCTTATATGAACATGCATAAAATATATCATAGATATTGGATTAAATACCATGCTTCTGCGGAGTCACAAATTCCGACATTACTGTATTGGTTACCTGTACATTTCATATAAATACGAGCTGGTCCATTTTGCTTAGCTTCTTAAAATTCAATAAGTAATCCGAGTAGGGATCCCGAAAGGCCAAGAAACTTAAATAAATGACCAAACCAATAATAAAATTAGATACCTTTAAAACGGACGCCAAATTTTATGTATTTTATGTAAGATTTTAGAAGCGAGCTCATCAGAAGTCGGAAATGGACAACGCTATGTTCCAATTTTACATTTTGAGCAATGACATGTTAAAAACATCATCATGTCTGATAAAGTCTGATTTAAAAAATAAATATTTTTATTTTCAAAATATTCAAGAGGCACACAGCCTCTCAATAAAATTGACCATGGTGGTTTTCTCAAAAAGTAATTTTTTGTGGATTCTAATTTCTAACATGCCATTGTTAAAAGTATAAAATTCAAACATGAATTTTCCCATTTCCGCTAATGATGATATTCATTTTAGGTAATTCATGAAAGTAACGTATAAAGCCCGTACTATGAAGATGAAGTCGTCGTTGATAAAAAACTTCCCTTTTCCAAATCCCAAAGGTCTGCTCATGATCTCGTTCAACATAACGCATCGTTTCATGATAACGCCTCCAACACGAAACATTTTTGTGTAGCATGGCAAGGTCCGTATCCATGTACTGCAGGTCTCATTCTGTAAAAACAATCAATAGTTTTGCACCAACGCTAAACTTTTGCAAAATATGAACAAAAATTTCCCTAAATATTGCTGTGGTAAGTAGTCAGCAAATTTTAAACGTTGTTACAGTTGAATTACCTGAGCTCCAGATTTACGTGCAACGTAAAAGATGTACAAAACTTTCGCCATGTTGCTGGCAATAAGTATCAACAAGACAATTGATGCATCCTTGTCAAGTGCATTCTTCAGAAGGAAAGATAATGTAAAAAATCCGTTGACGTGAATCACATTCAACAAAAGTTCCACAGTGTCATTCGTGTCAATATTCGACTCTCTGGCTAATCGATAGGATTCCCAGCATTTCAGATCAGCATTCATTTTTTTGTTTTTGTTTGTGTTGCTTTTCTTGAAGATCAGGCATTCTTTGATCATTTTTCCCAACAATAGCAACTGGTCTTTATCCATTGTTGCTACAAAGACGATGAAGTCTCGGCAGCAATCAATTTGCAAATTCCAGCAAATGTTTGCCAACATCCCAAATGATCCCATGATGTATGTTGTGTTCGTCAAATTTGTTCCGTATGTTTCCTCAAGAAAAATAGTTTGATTATCCAAATCAGTTGGTGTCCAGAGGAACAAGCCTTCTGCCAGTTTCTTTGAATTGGTTAAGAGCAAAGTTTCCTGGGAAAAATTTTCAAATCCTTTCAACAGAATGGTTTTCTGGACAGATGTAACTGTAGACACAACCATGTAGACCAAAACGATGAAATATGTCATGCATTTTGACGATCGGCATCCATGGACATTGGTGTGGAAATTATATCGGTCCATGCTCTTAAGCATGTTTGATATCATGTTTTTCTTGAATGCCAGAAAGTAAGCAAAGCCGATTTGGATCAGACAGGCGAACAAATAAAGCCCAAGATAGATTAAGTCATCAAATTCTCGATCGGCCATCAATTGCAGAATGCGGTATTTCATGTAATTCATGGACTGAAATGTCGCCATCAGTGTAAAATACCAAAAGAAAATCTATGGAAGAAAATTTGTTTGAGAGTCAAATGTTAACAAGGTGCATATAACTACACATGCTAATGTAAATAAGAGTATGGGTTGCCATGGATAATGTACAGTTTTTAGCCGCTTTTATAGCTAATTAATTTATGAGCTTTCTCTTTCATAATATTTATGTGTAATCCCATTACTCAAGAATATGTTTTTTCAAATTGGGTTTGCTTTTATTCTTATTAATATCAATTATGGAAAGGGAACCTTTACTCCTTTCATTTACTTACTGTTATATTTAGATTTAAGGCTTATATAACAATTTGTTGTTGTACCCACTATTACAAAATATTGTAGTTTTCCTGTCTATGAGTGAAAATAAAATCGATATAAAACGACGGACTTTCTCAAAAATATTTAAGCACATTGTACTAAATGTAATGCTTCGTTTTCATCTCAAATCTGGCAGTGGTGTAATAGATATAAATTTGGATGAAAGTTGTTTAGTTTAGCATAAAACAAAATTAACTTTCACTTTTGCAAGACATTCAAGCATAAAATAAGTACAGTTGACTCTCGGTATAGTGGACACGCATACAGTGGTCAAGTAGCCATAGTTTACGCTTTTCCACTTGCTGTAGCAAGCATTACTATATCCTATAGTGGACAACCATTAAAAATTCTTCACGTCCAGGTATAAAAAGCGTCCATGCAACGTCTCATGGGAATCAAAGATGGATCATACCTGCGTGTGGGTATCTAAATAAACACGTATCTTGATCTCAATCTTGAAAAAAATCTTTTGAGACCCTTGCACCCGTTTTTGTATGAGAAAAGTCAGTACTCACGCAGACAAAAACACAAAAGGAACATCGCCATAACAATTATATGTATAGTAGTCATACCCACTATATGTTTAGTTGACAATTGCTATAGTTGACAAATGTAGACTCTCCCCTGCCTGCCCACTAAATCGAGAGTTAACTAGTATCTTACATCCCTATTCTGCGGCTGATACTGTAACATTTTTCCCGCCTTGCTACG
This sequence comes from Entomobrya corticalis, assembly GCA_034694325.1. Lineage (NCBI taxonomy): Eukaryota > Metazoa > Arthropoda > Collembola > Entomobryomorpha > Entomobryidae > Entomobrya > Entomobrya corticalis. The sequence goes on from JAQFYG010001094.1 coordinate 12,752, forward strand.
ATACATGTGACTTTTTCATTCATAAAATTAGGCCATGGTAGGGTTTCTCAGGGTTTCTTACTTCAAATAAATATTTATGAATGAAATTATCATCGTCATCTGCTGTAGATGAGCGATGATAGTAAAATGAAGCAGCATGGCAGACAGTATAGTACCTTCATTATTTTGCGCGTAGCTGTATTAATTGATAGATAACAACGAAGCAGCGGCATATTTTCATAGTATAATAGCAACTTTTAAAAGCGTTAAATGTATTCCATTTAATTACCTTTTGGATGATTCTCAATGCAAACTCGCAGTAACCTTGGTCTCTCCAAGCTTTCTCGTTCCTGTCGTAAGGGCTCATCCCACTGAAGAACATCAAGTCCAATTGGGCATGCACATACCCATAACCAGGTTCAGAATCAAGGTTAGTGGATGCTGATATGTCCACAATGGTGCTCCCAATCTGACCGTTGATTCCGTTCACATCTTCAGCAGCAACCTGAGATTTTTTGGTTGATCGTTTCTTATTTTCTCTTGCATGATGTGGCAACTTTTGAATTCCCTTTAGAGGCACTGCTGACTCATTGACTTTATCAAGATCAGCTTTCTCAATACGATTGCCAGAATTAACGGTCATTTTTGATCGAACAGACACACTTGACTCACTTCCGTTTTTGGAACTTTCTTCCCAACTGCTCACATTGTCCAATGACTGCTGGTCATTGCCAATCTCTTCCTTTGAAATGGCGGGATTTGTTTCTAATTTTCCCAATAAATTTTCTGGTGACAATATTAGTTCTGGTGAACTATTCAACCGGGGATTTTCATCCCCACTCATTTTACAAATAAACTTACAAAAATGTTTAGTATTTACTATTGATTTTAAAAATTAACAGATCAGTAGGTCTTAAGCTAGGTTCTGCAAACAAAAAATGTAAATGCACTAATAACAAAAGCTTTAGAGAATAACGTATGAATAGGGAAAGTAATGCTACATACGTGGATTATGATTATAGCATAACATGAAGCTATGAAGCCGAATCTATTCATCTAGTCATGCGATTAGTTTGTCTGTCTGTCTTTGTCCGTCTATTTGAGCTCCAAATCTTTTCAAGTTTGGTGTACAGACTACTCAGATCAGAGGCTGTATTACTAATGATTTTCAGCAACCGGGGTCAAACCTCAAGGAAAACTCCCAAAAAGTCACGTGTCGCGGATATATAGGCGAAAAATTTGTATTACATGTTCCTATGTAGGACTCAATATTAATCAATTTTCCTGAAGATGCATCAAGTCAAATTGTACCCTTTGAGTCCCCAGAGGTAAAGGTAAATATTGGTTTATAATCCATTTTAATATAGGAGTCGCTACTATTCAACTTTTGTCAAAGAACCATAAGTCAAATCGTAGTCTGGGTCCATCTGAGGTCAAACAGGGTCAAAAAGTTTTTTCCATATTTTAATAATGTGGTCATTTTATTCAGGATCCACGGGTCAAATCGTATTCTTATGGACCGTTTTGGGTAAAAAGGATTCATTTGCGCTTATTCTTCATGTTTGAAATACATAATTTGTTTTGTAAAGCCTGTGCAGTAATGTAAATCGATGATATCATATTATCCATTATATAGGAATTATATTATTACATACTTTCACCTTCACCGTATATTTTCAGTAAAGAAAGCATCACGATATTTGCATTGAATGCAATGAATGTATTGTGCCTTCATTTGATGTACAAAGAGAAGTATCTGAAGATGTCTGTATTACATTTCACTGTCGTTTTTCTATATCAAAAAAATGCTTAATTATTTAAGAGACAAAAAAACACAAAGGTGCTTTGGATTTTTTGCATGCATGTGCTGTCATATCAGGTTCTCTGATAAATTCTTGGGTTAAGTAGCTGACCGTGTTAACTTTTACGCGTTATCTGGAAGATACATATTGTAAATACAAGTGAAAGCATGAATAAATTTTAGCAAAATATAGTATAAAATCCCTATTCAATATTCTCATGATCGCTTGCTTTATCATCATGTGAGCATTTAGGGACAATTAATATATAAGCGCTACATATAAAATTGTATAAGCTCGAAAGTTTGAGCAAACGTTTTTTTTTCTGCGAAAGGGAACAACCCGGAAAAATACCATGGAAAAGCATTACTTGTTCTAGGGTTACCGGTCTCTTCAGAAGTGGTGGTAGGATGATTGACATTTCATGCAAAGTTCGGGTTTTCTAGCCAGATGTATTGTAATAAATTCACAACACCTTATTTCCGCTTTTCCAATATTCCTTTTATAATATTTATTTATATCCGCTTTTATTTTATTGCATTATTTTAGTATCCTCCTAATATAGTTAAACTGTCACATAAAACAAAGAAAAATAAGTATATTTTATCTATAGTTTCCTTCGTCAAGATTTTGTTATCATTTGTTTTATGATTTTTTGCACCGAGTACTTTATAGGATTTTAAATGAATTCAGTTGCATTTTTAAATATTGTATTTGTGCAAAACCATTAGAATCTTTATATTTATCTTCATTCCCAGTTTGAATTGATATTATTGACCTCTCGTCCACTCACGAATGCAATACATGCAAGAAATGGGACAACAAAACAAATGACTGATTTGTGATGACTTCATCTTTAAACTGAAGTGTCTACTTATTTACCTACACAACCACATGAATAATGAAAAAATAATATGTAACTTTATTAATTGTATGAAAATAAACTTTTAACTAATTATTTATTCGTTTTCAAAATACATGACTTTTTGGCAACATTTTTATACAAATCTTAAATTATTACCTGCTAAACTTACAAAATATTTAAATTATTTTAAAATACTGAGATCGTTAAAGTTTCACGTTATAAGTTGATACCTATAATGTTGATAAATTCTATTTCGTTGTCATCCAGATTTAAGATGATCAAAGTCCAAATATCGTCGTCAAAAAAGGTGGACATGGAAATTATCTAAAAATACGAAATCCAAAAGAAAAGTAAAAGATCGGAGAAAATTGTAATTAAACCTTCCAAAAAAACTTTTCTAGTTTAAAGGTTTGTGTTGACTGTTGACACGAATGGACATTTGGCAGTGGCGTCATTTTTAAAGATAAGAAAGTCAAATGTACCTTGGTATTAGGTAAATCAAACGTGTCTGTTGGCTTCGATCGGGATCGCGGAAATCTGAGAATCATTTGTTGGAGTAGTTCACATTTTGTTTTTGAATGAATCACATGGTTTTGTTCCCAGATGCAGGTGATATTACAGGAACAGTTTGCTTTGCATTCTTGTTTCAATTTTAATCATTTTTGCGAAGAAGGAAAATCGTCACTGTGTCAATCCATTTCAGGTTGGTGTAGTCGTAGGAATTGCCTGTCCAAATATTTTTGCTATGTAAAAATTCATCAAGGAATTGTTGTTATTTTTTAAACAGAAAACTAAATAAAAATATTTTATTCTTACTGCGCCTTTCAAGCTCAAGTCATAAGTAAATAGTAAACAAGATTAAAATACGATCTTAATTGTTTCGGTCGAATTTAGGAAAAGATTATAACCAGATGTGTTAACGGTCGTTAACTAATAATATCACAAATTATTTCAGTAATAACAAAATACCCATGATCTTTGCAATAGAATATCGCTATGCGTTTTCATTAGATATCATCATAATCTTTTTTTTTATGATTCTGTAATTTAATAATTTATTTTTTCGTCCAGTAAGTTTTAGACTTGTGGGTATTTACTCAGCAGCAGGATATATGATATAAATAGCAAAATAGTGAAAATACTGCTTGTCGTTGTCATTGTCATCTTTCTCATCTCATCATCATTACCACTACCGAACACACACGTCATCCTCAAAATCCTCTGGAGACTTTATTTTCATTGTCTTCTGTTTTGGTCTCGGAAACCCTCCAATTTCAACATGATTTCAATTTCAAGTTGAAGCCAAATTCTAAAAGTGCTGCATATTATTTGAACAGAGTCTTAATGAGAAAAGGTAAAATAAGGTTATTTTCGATTTCTACGCATTTTCTATTTTCGCTATTGAAAAGCATGGGGAAAGCCAACAAACCAAACCCCATTTCAACTCAAGCCCTAAAGCACATCAACAAGTTTTTAATTTATTTTATTCCATTATGGACTAATCTGGAAGAGTTATGGGAAACTGATGGTTGAAGAAACGAACATGAACATCCAATTTACTGGCTTAGCACGAGACATTCATTATGTGAAATATGTATAAAAAAAGCTACAAAGCAAAATATGACAAGATTAAAAGAAGTTTGTAGTGGCTAGAAGTAAACCTGCAGACATTAAATATTAAACATAACATGATGTGTGCAATGTTTTCTTTTTTCATTTGCTTTCTCCATGCAAGTTTGCATGTAATGCCGTAATGACCCGTAATGCATGTTTAACGTTAACGCCGATAAAATATACTTTTCCGTATGAGCTTTAACCCTTGAGCCTAGATGCTCCATCAGCAGGTTTTTACATTTACTATTTACAGAAAACATGTGTTTTGCAAGGACACTTAATCTACAAGAGTGGAAGTTTTCTGTTGCTGACTCAATTCTGAATTTACTCAAAAATAAATATTATGTTGTTTTTTCACCCAGTTTTAATTTGAAAACTTTCCAAACGAAAAGTAAACGTGCTCTTCTACTGTTTTCGTTAAACTTAAAAATAACGTTTCCGTGTATATCATCCAAAAATCCAATCCATTCTGAGAACAAAATAATAGTTGGTTTGTCTGTTGATTTTACTTATAAATAACAATAGATTCTAGTGATCCAGCGTGTTTGACTTCAGTCATTATTGATCCAATACTTTTGGAAAATTTAGTTTGTGTTTCCGAACTCTAGCGTCTAAACGCTTGATTTCGTTCAACTCAAATTTAGTACATTATTTACTTCTTGGGTACCAAGGACAAACTACTGATTTTGGGCCAAATTGGTCAACGGGGGCGGAAGAAGGAAGACGCTGTAGACTCTTTTGTACATGCTTTTATATGGCAACTGGTTAACTCATATGAAGGGACCACGGGTCAAATGGAAATATAGAAATAAAAGTATAGGAATATGGATATAAGAATAGGAATAAAGAAATAAATATCTTTGGCACATCGGTCAATAGGCTTATCTATTTATCAGTCTGGTTGTCTGTATGCTTGGTTCTTCTGTCTTTTTAAAAATTGAATTGAAATCATACATAAGTTATGGGACAAAGTCTAAAGTGGGTTGCAGGTAGGCGGAATTATAATGAAGTTTTGTAAAATTTTGTTTTTAAAATGCGCATATATTTAGAAAACAAAATTATGAAACAATAATCTCACAAGTTTCTATATTCCGTAAAGCATGTATTAAACAATGCGAGGTCAAATCAAACAAATGCAATTAGTAATTAGTAGAGTGGAAACTAAATTGGCGTAAAATGAAAATGTGTTTGTTTTTGCTAGAATAAATGTTGGCGTAATACTCCTACAATATAGTAATGATGTCACGACTCCATTAACAATTACGCTTTGATTCAGTTAACTAATAATAAAACTAATGCTAATTACACATTCTAGCAGAAATTATATTTATTGTCAAACATTTTTTGAGTAAATTCAATAAGGGTAATATAAACTATTTTGCATTAATATTAATGACAACTTGTTAGATGTTTTAATGAGAATCCAGATTTTTCCGGTTTCAGTGGGCCAATAAATTTATCATAACAAAAGAAAGATGATGATGATTTGATCCTGTTGTGTTTTATAATTTTAGTGTGTTGTCGTCATTTGTTCGCTTAATTTGATTTTGGACAATAATGTTTGAATCTGTTACCATCTATAGGAGTTTAGAAAAAAATATCTATATTTGAAAATTGAAACGACGTTGAAATATGCCCAATTTAAACTAACAATAAGTTGAGCTAGAGCATAGCAGGGCTTATGTAGTTTGCTTCATTTAGCTCGTATTTAGTTTTGCATGCATGCTAATGGTTTATTGAGCTCCATGACTCCATTTTTCCTAATTAGTCGTCTTTTGAACTAGCAAGTGTATAAATAACTCCAATTTTTGTTTTAAGTTATGCCATAATATGATTTTTTGACAGTTTTCTTTTATAATGGCGCGTATTATTCACATCTCTAAAGATAAAGAAATATTTGGTATTGAGATACCTGGGATGTTGATTACAAAACGAGTTTATTTCTAGAAGGTTATGTATTTAAGACTTTACACGTTGTATATAGAATTATGTTTTGTTAACTTCCTTAACTTTTTCATGCGTAACCATTAATATTTTAAGTTTAAATGCAGTAATAAAAATGGTTCCTGTTGTATTGTTTGACGGAAACCATTATTAAGTTGCAAAGTAAAAAAGTAACGGAAGCGAAGAACAAATCATGATTTTATGCTTGAGTTGAGACTGCGACGAGGATCCAAAATTTTGCATTGATTTAATTTGAAATCTCAAGCTTTCTTTTGTCGTTGTTATTGGATTACATCTGAAGTTCGAAATTGTAACATTTGAAATGTGTCTATTTACCGGAAACTTCTAACGATAAGTAGGAATGTAATAAAGTCAATATTTAGATTTTCTTTTCATTTCATAAAAATTTCGGTCTCTTCCTCTTAAAATGTATTTGAGTAAAATTTTGGAAAATTGTTTATCATAATCTGAAATCTGAAAATGCTTTGATCATTGACCCTTGGTAGCTTATAATAATTCAACGAAAAAAGAAAAACGCAGGTTTGTTTTATTGAAATATAAAGAAATTTATGAACAGAAAGTACACAAACAAACAGAATAAAACTGGAAATCAAAACAACATTTGTCTCCTTCAGTTTACTAAATGCTGGGTAAATTAATAACTCAAAAAACGAAAACATCTTCAACCCGTGTATTGTAATTTCAGAACTATACGCATGATTTAAAAAAATTATATTTAATACAACAGTGTTTAAACGATTCCGGATAAAAGAAACCGATCAATATTGATATGTACTTGTATGTATCTTAGGCTATGATAAAATTATGATAGACTTTCTCCAAAATTAAAGGAAGAATGTAGTTTGAATAGTTCCATCGTCTTTAAAACCTTCCTCATTATCCTATCTTTTGAGTTGTTTTTGTATTATTTTTTATAAGACGTTAATACGTGGCTTTTGCTTTTACGATCGAAAAGATTATTGAACAATTTTTCCTTGGTAGTTCTGAATAATTAATCTGCATTATTACTTCAACAAGGAGCAACAGAAAGATTTTTCCGAGAAACGCTAATGTTTTTAATAAAATTTATAAAGCTGCTCTTGATATCAAAGCGTTTGCTCAGTTTTTTGGCATCATCAATCTAGTTGATATTTTGATTGAACAAAAGAATTTGGAAAAATAATAATATTTTGTTGGATTTTGTAAGTTGATCTGTCGAGCATTGTGCTAATATCTATGGGCAAGGCTTTTTGGCTTCTGGCAAACATTAAAAACGGGTTTTCGTTGTGCGTTTTATTGTGCGGTGTTGGTGTTCTATTAAGTTCTTGATCTGGCCATTTTACTGTAATGGCTTATGAAGATCCTGTACTGCAAAATGCGAAAAAGGGTTTACTTTTGTTATGATTTGGTTTAGATCCGACCCGACGTCACAAACAGACTATTCTTTTACTTCAATGTTGTTGATTGTTTGTGTTAGAATTGGAGTTAGGCCTTGACAAGACAAAATCCAAACAACTTCATTTTCTATAAAATTATGTTTAAAATTTCCAAATTGATCTTGCCTGCTCAGAAAAAAACCCTGTTTGTCTTATTTTTTTATTGCTCAAGCTCATAATAAGCTCTCTATTCACTAAAGAACAAGTATGATGCACGCAGAACTTGTTGAACAGGTACGCATATAAAAGTTTTGCTCTATATTTTGTTCACATTATAAAACTTTATTTAATTTGATTTACGTCATCATTATCAAAACCAAACAGTCAAAACACAATTAGAGTAGAGTAGTATCTAGAGTAGTACCTGTGCCCATAACTAATGTTCCAAGTAATCCAAACGAAACAAGACCTATAGGCATTCAACCAATTATAACAAAAGTACTCGAAAAATGCTTACTAGATCAGTTATCACCTTATATAAATTCAAACTATATACTATGTAAAGAACAATTTGGGTTTCGTAAACATTTAAGTACCACACATGCTCTGACTGCTCTAACAGATATATTGTATAATGAAATCGATAATGACAAGATATGTATTATCCTCTCGTTAGATTTCCAAAAAGCTTTTGACAGAGTTAATAGAGACATTCTTTTCTATAAATTAGCATATTATGGTATTGACAACCCTATTTTCCGTTCCCTTCTTTCTGAAAGAAGTCAATTTGTTGTTTGTAAAGATAAATTTCATATAAATGTACAGTCAGAAACAAAGGAAACCGAATCTGGTTTGACACAAGGAATGTCGATCTCTGCTATTATGTTCTGTATTTTAATCAATGACCTACCATTACAAATAAAAAACTCATGTACATACATGTTTGCTGATGATAGCAATCTAGTTATAAGTGGAAAACCTCAAAATGTAGACACCATAGTTCAACTATTACAAGACGACTTGA
>JAQFYG010001095.1:0-21352 GCA_034694325.1 Entomobrya corticalis
ACAATATACATAGGTTGTAACCATACAATTCATAACTAACCTAGAATTCTACTATATTTAACTCCCTTTTCATAACACAAACATATGTCTTTCTCGAAATTTGCTATTTGGACTTATCATTTTTTGAGACTTGCAACTTTTTTACTTATCATATTTTGAGATTTGCAGGTTTTTTACTTATCAGTTTTTGACAGTTGCGGGTTTTTTACTTATCAGTTTTTGACAGTTGCGGGTTTTTTACTTATCATATTTTGGAGTTTCACTGACGATAATGGCCACGTACGGTTTACCCACGCTTTGACGCCAACTACAATAAACGAGGTTCACATTGTAAAACTGTTTAAATTTGTTAAAATTTGGTTTTCTTATTGCAGCTACACGCGATTTCAAATTGATTGGTGTTCAAACGAGGAAACGAGGTGTTCATTTTTCATTTGTTAGTTTCAAGTTTAGTTAAACTAGTTCACGATTTATGTTATCTGCAACACGTACTTGTTGAGTTAAAACCGCAAATATAAAAGGTATTATTATTGCATTAATTGAAAAATGATATGTGAACATAATGTCAGGATCAGGAGCTGAGCAATAGAGTTTTTGCTCATTAGCATAAAAAGATAACACTTGTTTAATTATCTCTTTTGATATTTTTTTGTGTGGATGTAGCAGTAAATGGTGCTTGTGCTTCACACCTTCACGTGATAGTGATGTGCTCGTCATGTCGATTTATTACTTTTCTCTATCTATCTGTAAAGGAGTTGTGCATGAGCACTCTTCTATAGAATATTGCATTTCTTTGAACAGAGTTAAAGTTCACAATTTTTATTAAAAGTCAACGCCATTTGTGACCGGCGGAGTCCGGAGTTTTAGTAGCCATAAAGGCAAAATACCACTATAACTAGCGCTAGGTTTTCTGTCTGGAAACGTCCCGTTACACCTTTCTTTCCTCGCTTGAAGTTATTTTTATTGGTTGTTGGTGGTGATTCCACCTATTCAATTAAAAAGTTAAGCGTCTAATTTTTGAGTTTTGGCTTGGCCTTTGGTCATTTTTATGTGGTGTTCAGCTCTTTCTTTCCTCATTCGTTTGCTGGCTCAGAAAGAGTGATGACGTTTCCAATTTTATTGAAAATTTGAACTTTTTATTGCCCAAAGCAACTTGTACTTGGAAGCATTTTTTCTACGTAATTAAGAAAATTGTATGTTAGCAGTTTATCTTCAGTAGAGCATTTATTTGGGAATTATTCCCTTAAACTTTGTGAAACTTTATAATTGATAAACGTTATTGTGCCTGAAACTTTGTAAATTCTGTCTATACGTGTGTGTCCTTTAGTGTGATAAATAACTGAAAATGTACTCAGGATTTTGTCGGCATTTTACTGGCATTTCGTGTTTTATCAAAGTCTAACTCATACCAGAAAATATTTTCCAAAGTCCTCATCCTCTGTCTCGTGTAAGGGAGCCACAATCCATTGTCTTTGCATAAAGAGGGAGGATAAAGAGGGAGGGTAAATTCATTTTCGATCAGTTACTGGCTATCCTGTGAGCGAATTATTGGAACTTTTGATAAAACGTTGCGTGGCTTCGGAGATAGTGTAAAAACGTATCATATCTTGACCTGAGCCGTATTACATAAGTTAGTGCCATTTAATATAATTAGTAAAAAGGATAAATAGATATTCAAACACAGCATGATTGTAATACTCTGTTTTAATAACACAAGAATAATTTGGACAGATTCTTTCTTTCTGTTCAGAGCACTTATACAAAAACATTTTTGATTGTGAGATAAAAAGATTAAAATAAATTTTCAGACTCTTGAAAAAACCATTAAAAAATAAATTATAGTGGAGCCAAATATACTAAAACAAGATCAAGCAAGCTGTTTCTGAAATTGACTTTATTCAGAGCAATTTTTTATCTGAAGAAAATTACTGGTTGCTATGTATTAGTCTATCTTTAATATCAGCTTCACGGAGCTATGCAAATAATACCAAAAGTATTTATTTTTAAGCTTGACGTTTTTCAAAATTTAGTAACACCACTTTATATTAAGGCGTATATTTCTCCGGCTTTACCAGAGTCCAGATGTTGCTTCAGATTCTTGACGATATGCTAACTTAATATAAGTCGGAAGGCAAGAGTTTGCGAAATTCTACCAAAATCACCTCGTTTACGTTAAATTAGAGAGAAGGAGCAGCAGTAAAAAATGTACACGGAGCAACAGGCGAAATGTACTTAGAGTCAGTAAGGTTTAGAAGCTGCTTAGCTTAATTGCTAGAATTTGTGTAATCCTTTGCTGTCGTTTCTCGATGTGTGAGTGTATCCTACTCTGTACTGTGTAGTGGTAGCGATATCGTATGATGCTGGTGCTTCTCACCACACGTTTTAGAGACAAGTTTTCTTGGGTTTTCTCCTTTCAATGTTTTTGTGAGGATGATGTTCACGGGCACACGTCTATAAAACTTGTATAAGACTGCTCCTTCTCAATTTTTGTATTCTAATAAGGTTATTTTCCGTTTGAATAATCACTCGGGATGGCGTGGGTTTTCTGCTCCGATAAATACTTCGGACGGTGTATTTTTCCTTACTTGCTGTTCTGACTCTGAAGAGCAACATCGTTTCCAATTTTGTAAAATTTTATTTATGCCCCAGAGTAATTTGTACCTGGGAAAGGCGTTCTGTAAACTCGGTGTGAGTGAGGCGTCAATCTGTTACCGAAAAGTGTTGTCATTGCCCTGAGGGGAATAAGTCCACAATTATAGGAAATTGAGATATTTTTGCCTTGAGTAGATAGATATTTGTACAACTATTCAGTATAACTTTTTGTGAACTTGATTTGATTTTCTGCGTTTATTTTGTAAATTTTGTCATTATTTCTCATTCTGTATTTTGTGTCGTTTTGTGTGATAAATAGTTAAAATAACAGTTTTTATCGACAATTTATTGGCATTGAAATCGCGAAATATCATAATTGCGCAGTCATAACCCCAACGGAAAGAAGTTATTCTCATTTCATGAAATTTACTTCGATCAGTTACTCGCTGTCCTGTGATCGAACTATTAGAATCTTTTGAAAAACGTTGCGTGGCATTAGAGAAGTTGAACCTTGACCTCTGAGCCGTAACACAGCGAATAAGGTGGGAAAAAATTGGAGTTAACAAAATAAAATCAATTATTTAATGTATATTATAACATATTTTTCTTTCACCTTTTTCTGGATTTCATGGAATAATTAAGTGGGAAAAAATGTAAATCGGATATAGTTTTTAACCGGATGATTATTTGCAGCCATACAGCAACAACTTTGCAGCTCCAATCGTTAGTTTGCTTTCTCTGCTGATGATTCTGTTATATTATTCTATTAACATTAAATAGCCCCCGGCTACAACCCTAATGTGTGGAAAGGAATAAATAACAAATTTCCTTTTATAAACCCTAATATTAATGGAAAATGTAACTTTGAATTGAATTCTATTATGACACATTGGCAAGTGTCAAGAGAGGTACATTTAGCAATTTTTTTCTCTTAACGAGAAAAGCTGTCCGTTTGCATTGCTCTCAACAGAGTGGTCGGAAGAGCAAAGCATTGAAAAAAACATGTATTTTCGGTATGCTGCCCGAGTTTTTGCAAAATCGGCCACCGAAAAATGATTGAATTAGCGAAAAAAATAAAAATTAGATAATGAAATAGAAAAAGACATATGTATCCTAACAAAAGCACGGTGATACTTAATGTCTAATTTTTTTTGCGATTAAATGTGAATTGAAGAACTAGTCTCAATTGTAAGTTTTTTCAATATAACTTAATGTAAATCACTGTTTACCATTTGGCGGTAAGGTCTGGTTATGTTGTATTTAAGTAAAAATAGTTCAAATTTTTAGAAACAAGATGAATTTTTGAACAAAACAATGTGTTTTAGAAATTGTTTTCAATCACCAGTAAGCCGCTAATTGATCAGCTCGTTGGAGCATTTTAAGTAGATTCAAGGGAATGGCGACCACTGCATGATCTCCAAAGAAAGCAAGTTACTTGCTTACAAAAACCAGCAGCTCTCTTTTGCCGGAGCAACAAAAAAACATCATCATCATGGTAAGGCTGGAGTCTTAATATTGGCTTTTATGAAAAGCTGTGACGCCATTTCATTTTACGATAGGCAATTTTGTAATAACGAATCTTCAATATTATCCAAATACTGCACATTTGGAGTGTAATAGAAAGAATGAAATGTTTAAACTATCAGGCGACGGACAGAATTGATCAAGTAGATATCAGTAGTTAGCAACACAGCAAACGAGTGATTTCAGTTAATTTTAATTATGCGTCGTTGGAGAGCAAAGTGGATATGTATGCAACTAAACGCACAGAGAAGACAGGGCAGCCAGTTAACACTATTACCATCGCAAATATTTTTACAATTTTGATCCTGAAGTTCAGCAATTCAGCCTACAGATCCCGGCATTAAAGCCATCTTCTAAATCCACATGTTTTTTCATTTTATCTTCATTTTCTTTTATATTTTACATATTTTAATTTTCCTTCTTGTGATGTTGATGTTAACAGGGATTTCTCAGCTGGTCCTGACAGAATGAATACATTACCAGATTCATTCAAATCTGGACAATGACTCGGTGATCCCAGCGTATTCATTCATTGGTGGAAATTTGATTAATGACTTTAAGACTTGCATTTGCTTCTGGACCTGCATATTAATCCATTGGGGAGGAAATCAATGGAAATTTCTGATGTGAAGCGCAACTTGGAAATAAGAAATATCTTCAGATGCAACGAAATTTTTTAAAAAGTAAATAAGCTCTCACGGAAGAGTTATATGCTCATACTAAAAGATATAATCAAATTGTAAATGAACTTGAATAGAATTTCTGGAACGTATGTTTGTAAGCATATTTATCACATTTGCTACTTTAAATATCAATTTGAGATTGCAAACTGAAGTAATAATAGAGGGGTTTGGTCCAAAGTCTTTTTGTCTTAATTAAACCAAATAAAACGTCATACGTGTTGAAACATTGAATGGTTTAAGCAGCCAGAAAATCCCGAAAAATGTTATGAACGTAATCGAAAAAAATGGCAGCTGCAAATTTATTTGTTGAGCACCACTTAAGCCCAGCGATGATGATAACGGCAGCCGAATAAAATAATAAAAAGTTTAATGAATTAATTAAAAAATGCTCTGTTTTTTCTATAAAAAATTTCTATTCAATTTTTCTTAAAGCACTGTCAACCAAGCGCAATGAATTAGTAAACCACATTATATGTTTACCTGAAATGTATTAGTTTAATGACTTTCAAATGTTTTAAAGAACCTGATCAAAATGAGGGCAAGTCGTTTATAAATATCTTATGATTTCCAGTGGTGCACGAAGGTTGCTGTGCTCCATCCTTAAAAAACTAATGTTTTAGTCTTGCCAAGTTGGCTGTTTCTGCAATATTACTAATTTGTGATGTTGTTGTGTTAATAGTAAGTTTGGTTATCCAACCGTATGAAAAACATAAATTGTCTGTTTGTTAGAGTGAAATGCCGCTTTTCGGTTAAATTGCCAAAATTCAGTGCCTTTACACCGTAGATAAATACTACATCTCAGAGTCATGTGAGTCATAGTGGCCATAATAGAAATAGCGGACTGCTATCGCACAGCAGATAAGATATTATTATTCCTTACTCTATATTCTGGCAGCATTAACTTGTTGCATAGTTCAATTTAATTGTTTCATTAAACTGTAGTTGCTTTATGCACAGGTTTAAATATAGACTTGATCCAATCATTTGTACGAAACAAAATTATATAGTCTTTATCACATTGGTTTGTTTCTGTAGGATATCAGATGGTGTACTTCTTTCGAAAAAACATTTTTGCTTTTGAGCTACAAAAATTTAAATAACCAACTCAACCTCCCACTTATTTTACTTCACAATGAAAGAATTCAAGTCCTGACTTCGAGTGCCAGGATTAACAAAGAAAATATGAAACAAAAGTTTTAAAGTTCTTACATTTTTAAGTATATTTAAGTTACATGGATTTTTATAATTTACTTTGTACTCAACAAACTAGGCCTACATTTAAATTTGTATTTGTGACGACACCATAATTGTCTTTTATTTGTAAATCTGGTTATTGGAAACGAAAGATTGCATGTCATTTGTTATTGATGTCGTACAACAACAAAAAATATAATATTCCTAACTCAATTTATTTTCCAAACACTTACTTTCTTTTGGTATTAAATTTTCCTTAAAACATCATATTATTCCAAATATTTTATACGTTTTACAAAATAGTTTACTTACGCTTCAGGGTAAATCGTTAAAGCAATTTAGTTGGTAAGGATTTTAGAAATGTTGCTAAGATTATGAAATTTTAAATATCAGGTTTCCTATTTCGAATATCTTTTAAGTGCTCGTAATGGACAAAAAAGAACGACACGACAAAAATGTTTTATAACAAACTTAATATATGGATAAATTTCTGGAAGTCGTTTCATAACTATTGAAAGCCGAATTTATTATTCAGTTATCGTTTTACTGAATAGTGTAGAACTATCTAAGCATCTCTCATGTACAAGACTGATAAAATGACTATTCATAGTATATATGCCACTAAATGAAAACAAAAATGTATCAATGCTTCATTCAATCTCCTGTAAAAAGTAATGGCAGTTTTTTTAATAATTTTACAATCAGTAATTTGCATCTTAAAATCTAAAATTTCAAAACATTCACCAAATACAAATCATCAGGAATTGTAAAAGTTTTATGTCTTTTACACTATTGATCGATTTTCAATAAATAATTCATTTGAAACTAGAATGAAATCGACCATAATTTATTGTCCTGCCTGAACCTTGGGAGTATTCTCCAGTTATATGTAAAGTTCAAGATTCATAATCAAAATTTGAGACTTTTTCATCACCACACCAGTAAATAGAATAGGGGGAGTTGATTGGCGTTATTAAAATAATAGAGGTTGCAATTTAAAAAATTTCAATGGGAGGTGAAAGGCCAAGGGTTCATTCTGCAGGGATCGCCCTCGCCTCATAGTGTTTGCCACAGAGAGCTAAAAATTAGTAGTTAAGTTAAGTACATGATAAGCTAGGACAACGTTTTTTGATTTTTCAAATTTCTACCTTTTGATAACTTTATAAAGATAAATCTATTTCTGACTATATTTAAATCAACAATTTTGCTACAGCTTATTGACGCACTGACGGTAATAAAAATTAACAAAAGTGGAGTTTTGAAAAAGTAAAAAAATTGTCCTTGCTTATCATGTTATGCACCAAAACACTCATTTTCAGCCCTGTATGACAAAAGCTATGGAGGCGAGGGCGATTACCGCAGAATGACCCCTTGACCTTTGACCTATCATACCGAAATAACTTAAATTGCAACCTGTAATTTTATAACACCAATTGACTCGCCGTATGCTATTTACTCAGGTGATTATAAAAAATGTATGAATTTGTACTATGAAAACGGACGCTTACATATAAATGGAAAATATTCTAGCCTAAAATTTCAAAACAAACGCGATTGGTTCATTACAATAATTAATCATGCTCATTTAATTGATTCAACGAGAAATAACGTCCGTAAATCGACATTACTATTGCTTATTTGTGACACTATACCCGTAGCGGCATTTTAATCTGTGTATCTCTATAATACGTTTGGACGACTTAAATATATTATGGCGTCAAAGCTTGACAAATTAGTTGTTATGTATATATATGGCAAAGTTATGGTGCAACGATATGGAGCAAATTCAAAAGATGTGAAATATGAAACAATTCATATATGTTAAGGCAATGCCAATCGGAGATAATTAATGATTATCGTGTATATTCTGATGAATATTAAAACATTTTGCATATACTTTCGTATCTGTATATTACTGATATTTTATTGTTTACTCTTACTCTTTTTGGCTTATTAGGACCGTTTATTACGTTACATGCGCAATGTTTGCACAAACTCAACAAAGCGACGATAAAATTTTACAGATTTTTCAAATCATTGGGTTACCATTTTCGATTGCCAGCTTCATTCAATAAAATCATTTCTGCCAGTAAACTTGGTAAGAAAGCTTTCCCAAACGATTTGATCATGTTCTGCGGTGTTCTACTTGCTAATTTCTTATTCATATTATATCATATTATTATTCTTTTGCTGACGTGAGGAA
Source organism: Entomobrya corticalis (assembly GCA_034694325.1). Classification (NCBI taxonomy): domain Eukaryota; kingdom Metazoa; phylum Arthropoda; class Collembola; order Entomobryomorpha; family Entomobryidae; genus Entomobrya; species Entomobrya corticalis. The sequence continues at coordinate 8,197 of JAQFYG010001095.1, forward strand.
AGATATATGCACTTATGCGATAATGAATGCTTATTGAAAAAAGACAAAATCCATCCTATTTGCAAAAATCTGATAAAAATATGGGGTAAGCAATTTAAAATGTCATAAGTTATGTAAATAATAAAGTTTTGGGTAGATACAGCTTTATTATTAATTCTTGTTTTACTTCTCTAGAAGTTTACCTCCAAAATAGCCTCATAAAAATATAACCAATAAGAGACCTTTTTTGTGCTCCGATATCATTTTTATGCAAAAACTCAATGCTTTTTCACAGAAATTTTATGTAACGACAATAATGTAATTGGGTTAACATTTTTTATTCATAATGCATAAACATTGTGCAGTAATAGTAAACTTCATAAATAACAAATGATTACTAGTTTCTTAAAACAAAAGCGGTACAAAATTTTTAATATATTTACATACCATACTATACACTTTAGAGACCGGGTTTTGATACAACCTAAAAATGAAGAAGTAATTGTCACCAGCATCTCAATTGATTGTAAAGTTGGTTACATTAAAATTAATTTCAAGTCAGCTGCTAATTAAATTACAACTGTTTTATTATCAATAATGCACAAGACGCGGCGTATCGTATGATATAGCAAACTCCCGGCGGCGTTTATTTTATCCTCACTAAAGTTAGAGTTGTCATAGTAGTTAGATGAAGTTATACAAACTTTAAGTGTAGACTTAGAATAAGATAATGTAAAACTTTATAATAAAATTAAAACTAAATTTAAAAAATGATCTTTTGTTGAACAGTAGCCCCTGCTGCTTGGCTAGATCTTTTAAGGTTTTATGTTTTGAGATGATCAACCAATTAACAGAAGGACATTATCACAATGATAAACTGATGACTAAGTTAAAATTTAAAAACTTGAGTTATTCACTTAATTCATAATTTTAGCTGCATTTCTGCTGTTTCTCGTTTTCATAATTTATAATATAAAGTAATATTTTCGTCAGCTCTTCCTAATTTAAAATTAAATTGGTCCTCAAAATTCGATTTATTTATTTAAGATTTTAAATTTTTATCGTTTGATGGAAGAAAAGTAAAGTTTTCATTTACAAAATAGCCATGACGTCACAATTTAAAAAATAATATAATTTGAAAAAAGTTTTTGAATATCATGTCGCTGAAAATCCAATGGTTTTTAACTTTTATTGTCGGGGATAAGCCACAGATGTTTGTTTGCATCTTGAATTAGTTGTTTATAGGTTGCATGACAAAGAAAAGCGGTGTAAATTACTAATAAATATATGCCAAAATATCCAAGTCCAAACATATCCAAATCCAAGCGAGCAGAAAAGCAATTCTTCGTTTATTTTCAGTGGTTCTACTCCCAATTCGACTATTTCTTTTCATCATTTCATCGAGTTTGACGTACAACTTCACGGAATATCCTTGATCAATTCTCAGTCAAAGAACTTGTATCACTGCTAATAGAGTTTATTTACATCATACAAGTATACTTCTCACAGCAAAAAAGAGTAAGACATATTTACTTGCGACAATGACTTATATTTTAAGCTGGGTTTCGGTCAGTGTCATCCAACTTAATTTACTAGTAACATTCTTCAACAAGATAAATAAACTCTGAAGAAGAAAAGTAATTACTTTATTTAATTAAACAAAGTAATTTTTAAAATAAATTTCCAATCGGTTTTTAGTACATTGTTTGAACTGTTTTCACTTCCAATCTTTGGTTGTATATAGGAATTGTGAAGGCGTTTGTAACATTTCTTTTCAAGTCAACCTTTCACTAGTTGTTGGTTTTTACTATTAAAAGTCATACAAAATCTAGACAAAACAACAACAATAATCATCCAATATCTTTCCGACATGTACAGGAATGATAAATTGTAATTGAAACTAATTGTGCTGAAAATAAAGAAGCGCCAGCATAAAACTTTGAAAAAATAAGAAAATATTTTGTGAATGGAATATTTATATTCTTTACCAAAAATAAGAAGGATTTGCTATTTTTGCTACATGTTATATTACTTTAGACAATTTTATCCAGACAATTATTATAAATGCAATCAAAATCCAGTAAAATAGTAAAATAAAGTTAGCTTAGCTTTTGGCACCAAATTACTATAAAGTTTTTGTATTAAAAATAAAAAAGCAAAAGGCTGTGAACAAAATAGTGATAAACATTCTGTCATAATGTCTTCTTTTTTGAATTCATTTATTATTTCACTTGGTTCAAAGCATTACAATTTATTATAATATGGTAAATATTGATCAGGTTCTATTGTAAAACGCGTGAAAGAACAACAAATTGAAATTCAGAAACTCAAAACCATTGCCATAAAAAACAAAAAATTGCTGAAACGATCATCTCGTTTAAAAATACAAACAAACTAAAAACATTTTAAAACTAAAGCTGTGCATTCATTTATCTTATTTTTCCATTTCAGAACTTACTAAATACCATAACATTGCTCACTACCAAATAATTTATTTGTCATGGGTGAAATATCATCATTTTTAAATCGTCAAACTTGATTTTTTTTAAGGAAAGACATTTTTCACCACTGGGAGGTTGCATAATGTAAAGGGAAACTAATGTAAAATTGTCAAAAATTCTATCAAAAACGAATATGACACCAGTTTCAAAAGACAAAAGAAATTAAATGATCACGAATATTCTCCACAAACTTTTTATCAATTCTTGACAAGCGTATCCTTATCCAGCCTACCTCGTTATTGTCATATAATTGCTGAAATAATATGCATAATGGCATCAAAGTTAGGTAATCTTCCATACAATGAAAAGCATGCGCTTTTGTTTATTTATTTCGAATAAACAAATATTTTATTTTATATTTTAATTTTATCACATATAAACCGATTAATTCATTGTATTTATGTTTGCATTTTATCTATTAAAGATGTCCTTTTAATTTTTATGCAAAAAAATGTATTATTCCAATGCTTCAGAACAAGCAGTAATCCATTGTTAAAAGAGATATAAAATGTACTGTCCTCAGATTTTAAGATTTTAAATAATGGGCGCAGCTTTTGGTCTCTTTTACTTATCTTCTACATTATATAGAACTGATAAGAGACTTCTTTTAACTCGGAAATTTTTAAAAATGTTTTAGGTGAAATAGGTCCTTATCAGTTTTATGCAAATTGGCAGATAAAAACCGAGATAACGGCTGCGCCCATAATTTAAAATCTAAATCTTAAGTTCTGGAGAAATTAATATTATCAAATCTTTTGCACTGTCACGACTAGCGGTTTGAGAGAAAAGTGGATACTGACGAAGGGATTCGGACCCGCGTCTCTCAATAACCGGTCAAGTGCTCTACTCTAACCACTAAGCTACGCCGACCACTCTTTCTTAAGGCCTAGCATATATCATGCATATACCGCCTCCCCGTTGCTGCATGCACAATTAAGCGTTAAAGATGTCTAACTACTCCTTTTATTCCTTATTATTTGACTTCATTTAAGCGGATTTATGGATTGTTAATTTAATATTGTTCTTTGTTGTTTCCTTTGACATATCTAAAATGTTAACATTCGGCTCTCTCTGGTTCTTAAAAGCTTATGAAGATTTTGTCCACAACATAAACAACTATGCTTTACATTTTGTATTCTTGTTTTTGTTGTGGATGTGGCTTATATGAAGAGCATTGCTATTTAGATTCGGCATATCTGCAGTTTGTTTAGATGGCAAAAAAACCTTTGCTTATTCCATCTTTTGCAAACCTCTACATTTCCTTGAAAATTTTGTAATATTTTAAATTCGTGATTTTTAAAGCCCATATTGCTCGTTTGCGATCACAGCTACTACCGTGTCCTTGATTTATTAATTGTTTAGTTACGAAAATATTTCAATTAATAAAATTTAATGCAACAGATTAAGGAAAACCTTTCAAAACTTTTTATGTCCTTTTACATTGTTACAACTACATAGTATCTAATTTTCTAACCATTGTTTCATTTATTTCAAAGTTGTTATGTTTTAAAAAGTTTTATGGCGCAATTTTAAATATTTTGATCCATGTTCAAATTGACGGTTAGCTTGGCTGAGAGGAAATTAAAGTGAAAAGTAATATATGAAGATGATAATGTTAAAAATAATTAATGATTTTTTTGTTTAAAAGAGATAACTGATCAGATATTACGAAAACTATAGGATCTGAGAAAATTAGAGGTAACAAAATTACTAATTGTTTAACTCTATGTTTGCAGTTTACTGTCGTCGTATCACTTTAAAAATGGATTAAAACTTAATATATTGCAATTTTGAAGTAGCTTATTTTTTCTAAAATGGGCAATCGTATTTAATTTTAAAATTAAATTGATTGATTTACTGACAATATAAATGATCTGAGATATTGTCAAAGTCATTGGGAAAAATATATTCGTTTACGTAGCCGCAATATTTATTGTATCCTTGTGAAACCAAGCTACTATGGAATTTCGGATGTAAAAAATCACAGAAAAAGTCTCGTAAAGTTTTTGGTAGTATAAATTAACTGTAATATTTTTTAACAAAATTTTTCAATATTTATAACTAGTAAACAGTGTGCGGTATTTTATTAAAACTATCGTAATACTTTCCTTAAATATTTTTCTAATTTTTTTCGCTGATGATTCCATCGCCATTGGCATTAATATTGCAAAAAAATTCAAGTGTGAGGACCCAAAATAATATATATATTTGTCATTTCTTTTTTGTCCTATTAATACATAATTGTCAAAACTCCGGATTATAATTTTGAGTCAGTCAATTTAATTGATTCCCCCAGAAGATTTTAAAATTAAACTTTGTCAATACATTAGTTACTAATATTGTCCTACCGGAAATATTATGCAAACAACCTGACGGCATAGATTTCTCCTTTCAATTCCTTTCCAGGTGTGGGCAATTATATTTTATTTCATACTGATTAAATTATTTTCCTGAAATTTATGTAAACTTTTCAAATGTATTAAAATTATTTGCACAAAATATTACTGAATTTACAAAAATCAATGTTTTAAAGTTTACTGATTACCATTACTCAATGATTTTTCAAGCTGTACGTATTCACTGTGCGAGTTTGCGTTATTGCAATCTACATTTTCATGTGCCAAATACTAGCTCGAAAAAAGGCTGGCTGGCGTCAAACGTATGGAAATGCAATTTTGTCATTTTAAATTAAAGTCAACAAAAATCAATAAAACGTATTTGCTGGTTTTCAGGAAGCATCGAGGTGTACACTATCGTTTAGTTCACCAATCCGTGATTTAGATTAAATTTCTGGAGCGGTTATGAAATACATTTTGTAAAACTTTATGCTTGTGAAATGCACAAAGGCTCGTCTCAAAATCAAATATAAAAGATCTTGACGGCATAATATGTTTTGGTATTATCGCTATAGAATATTTTTACTACCGTGGTTTGAATAGATTTGCCATACATTGTGCGTTGATTTTCCTGAAAAGATATTTTTCGATCCATATGAAACGTTTAATCTTAAAAATCATTTAATTTATTCCTAAATTTAAGTAACAGATTGTAAAGGTTGTCTGATGAGCTGGGTTTGTAATTTTCAGATATTACCTAATTAATACGTTGTGCTCGTCTGCTCTTAATTTTCATAGCCGAGAATGTCATGATGTTACCCTAATTTTCTGATTTCGTGCGCTCTCCAATTTTACATATTTATTTTATGACATTTTGGGCAATTAAAATCACATGTCTGAAATCCCAATCCATCTGCACGACTACATTACACGTACAATTTTTTCTGACATTTTATTTGCCCACCCAAAATGGCTGAGCTTGTGTCAAAGCTACAGTGGAAATTGCCCTGCTGCAGTTTTCTTTATGAATGTTTATTAGTTTGACTTACAATTTAGAAGCTGCAATCATTATTTCCAATGTTATGTCTCAGGAAATCAATATGAATCATGTTGCTCGTATTACACCAGTAATAAGGGAAAAACTTAGCATAGCGACATCAAATAGCTGGAAAGTTATTACTTTATTTTACAAAATACATTGGAATTTGTTTTCAAAACAAACAAAGGACTTCGTTTAAATGCTTAACAGTCAAACAATCTAACCGTCATAAACTATTTTGTGGCGTTGCAATGCAGTGTAACTATATTAAGATTTATATTTATATCATTTATAACTGCAGAAATTAAGGTATTCAATTTTAACAAATATTTACGTCGTTTGATATTAATGTGTGCAAAATTGAAATGGTGTATAGCTAAAGATGATGAGAACAAAAGGAATCAGTAGTAAAGTAACAAAAAAATATAAAGGACGAAATGAACAATAAAGCTTGTGCCTCAGGATTCGACATGGTCATTAAATGCTTTCCAGGTTTAAATTGAAATTGAAAAAGATGTAGCTTTTCTTTGAAATATATTTTTCACTATTACAAAACTGTTCACCTTGTTCAAAACTATGAAACTAAATCTGCGTAAAAGGAGCTGCTTAGAGATAACATTGTTTACATGTAATCATTGATTTTTGCGTTTAAAATAAAAAAAATTCGACAGTTTCAAATGCAAGTAAATATTATATCATCCCGTCTTTTTGACATTACTGTGCATTAATATGACTTAAATTGATGCGATAAATGACTTGATGATCATCTTACTTTATGAGTGAATCGCTTCTATTTCAAACCTTTCTGAAAAGTGGACAATTCAATATAATTTATCAATTCCATCACTTCTCAAATTAAAACACACCTAATATTTTATGGTAGCATTACTAATACCGCCTAGTGACCCTCACTAACAAATACAAATACAATGTTACAAAGATAAATAACGTATAATCAATGCTCTCATATTCTGAAATGTTTCAAGTTACTGATGTTTACAGCATAAAAAAACCTCCTAACTGCTGCACGTAATGCCTGCGAGAATTTGGAACATGCACGAAAATTCAGTAAGCGTCGTTAAACCACAAAATTATTACATTTTGAATATTATGCTCAGCACGCGAGAACAAGACAATTCCCACAGTAAAAGCTGTAAACTTCGATTTGTAGTATCTATTTACTGCTACTAGATGTATTCATATCTAAAGTAACTTCTGAAGCGCTTTTACCTGTCAGTTTGAGGTGGGAAAAACCACATTATTCTTGTGTAATGTACTTTCTGGATATGAATATAAAATGAAACCGTTATCCAGAGAGGAGAGAGTGACGCATACACATTTTTTGGCTCCGCTATTAATTTTTGTTTTAATTAATTTTTTTGTTGGAAAAAATAACAATTAAACGCTTATTTTAATATCATCTTGACCAGTATTTTTTTTGTTAAAGAAATTATAATTTGGAGGTGAATAAAAGTTTTTGCCAGTGAATTTTCAGTGATTTTAAAAAGTAACAGTGATATGTAGTGTCGTGTAAGTTTTTTTGTTCTCTCTCTTTCGTAAACGAAGACCCATTCCGGAGGCATTATCTTCCTTGCATTGATATGGAATTCAGCGACTTGAGATAAGTTAATTTTTTTATCTCATATAGTACTCCGAAGAGTACCATTTCTATTCCGCTGTACGACCCCACTCAAAGATACTGGCACATAGGTTTTTTGTGTTTTTCCAGTAGTCCGACACAACATGGGCATTCTTCACGACCTTCTTCCTACTGCAAATACTCACAATATAATAGCAACGGAGCTGCCTGAGGGTCATGATGCATTTAAAGGATTTGTCCATTGGGATCTGCAATGGGAACCTCTTTGCCTAGATGACATGGACAAAGAGTATCCAAACGAACCAAAATGTGCTCTGTGCAGGAAAATAGTGATAACTGATGAGAAAATCTTGACCGTCAACAGCATCAACTATACCATTGTACACAATAATTATTATCGTATGAGTGAACACATCCAGCAAATATATGGGTTCTTACAGTGCTCATACTGTTTCAAGTATTTCCACAGAAGAACATGCAGCCTCTCGATGTCAGATGCAACCTACAACCACATCAAATGTACCAGATTGTGGAGCTGCCCTTTATGCGTTCCAGCCTTTCAACATGCAGATCACAAAGAAAATTTTTTAGATGCTATACCTGTTACTGAAAATAGTACTGATGCTTTAGATGTTCAATTTCTTGTAAAAATTCTCAAAGCAATGCATCATTTGTACGATTTCTTACCGTGTTCTCCTCCATTATATGGAGCATTTGAGTTGATTTGATTGGAGTATATTGATGATACAGAACATTGTTTTGGCATTTCTGTTTTTTCTTGACTTAACTTAAAGTAATTTCTATTTTTAGATTTTTTGGTTACAACTTGGCCCTGTATATGATTGTCTTTGTATTCGGATTTATACTAGTTTGGCAGTACTTGTACTGTACTGTGTTAGGGTATGAAAAGCAGTTATGTATTTACTGAATGCCTGTAAACACGTTAATAAAGCAAATCAATCAATTAATCAAAAGCCACTTATTTACGACAAAAGATTCCATATCATATAACTGGACTGGTAACTAGCTATATATAAAAGTGACGACGCTGCATGCAAAGCATAAAAACTAGCAAATTAACTCAGTAGAAAACTAACTTCAACGTTATGACTTCCCATATCAAATTTTATTACTTATACAATTGAGTTTCCTACATAAATATCTTACAGGGTTTATTTCTGAATAACCAATAATAAATTAATTCAAAAAAGCTTTCAGCAGATTTGCAGGGATTGGCAACCAAACTTTACTGTAGTGTAAAAACTGAAGACTATTAAGTTAAAAAAGATTGAATTGCCATCGTGCATTCGATCATTTATCAGAGCAAATTTAACTCAACAACAAAGGCTCTCGAGTAAAAATTATTTTCTGCAAATTGCAATATGCCTTTTACAGTGACACCGTCTAAACACAGTGTCTGATGGCGAAAGCTACTTTAAAATCAAAAAGTTTTGTTTTTACGTGACAATAAATCAATGAGCTGCAGGAAAAGAAAAATACAAATACAAAAATGAACACAATTAGAGTAAGAGTTTCAGATAAAAAACAATTTAAATTTTTTGTGTTTTGGAATGCTTTAGGTATTTCAGTATAAATTGTTTGAAATAGTTATCATATAGATGGTTATGACTCAACAGATGTTAAGTTGAGCTTTACATTATCTGCTCATGACATTAAAACTGGAATTACAATCAGATCTGCCTGCAGAATTTACTGTAATTTAAAAAGTTGTAAATATCAATTGGCGATTGAGTCTAACAGCTTTGGCAGAAAGTTGAAGGTTAACCTAAACTAATTCAATTGTGATAGTACACGCACAAATGAGAAAATGAACTCAAAATGATGCCATATATTATACGTTTTGAAACAAAGCTTATTTGATTTTTCGTTTGCAGTAAAATTTAAACTCGGCAATAATTTGTCAATTTGCAATTGTAACAATGGTCAGGTAGAATTAAGGATTTTTCTAAATTTTTTCTTGATAAACTATAATGCAATTACTAGGTTGAAATATTGTTTTTCTTTTGAAACTGGATTAACAGGGAATCAAAAGCAAAACATATTTAAGCACAATAATTTTGTTTGAGTTTTTCTTTTTGGCCCTTGTTTTGATAATTACACTTGTAATTAATGAAGATTTACCAGTATAAGGCTTTCAACGCCGCTTTCTGTTATTGCGTATGATTTTACCTGCCGATATCGTAAATTAATATGAAAATTTACAGTTGACTTGAAAAAAAAGAAGTCCCAGAAGTAAAGTAGGGAATATGGATAATAATATTTTGCGAATAAATAATTTGCTACTTCCCACATTTCTAACACACTTTACCCACTTTAGCAAGCCTACTTATTTTAGCAGCAGCCAAATAAATGCGATTGCAGTTTATTTCATATGCGAATATTATCAGATGTTGATTATTCATTTTTCTAAATATCGAACCAACTAAAATTAAAATTAAATTGCGTAAATGAACAAAATTTTTGGCATATCATGTATTTCAGTGCAGTATACATATATACACAATGTATTTCATGCGATTTAATTTTATAGGTAATAGTGTAAATAATGCATATACCAAATTTACAAATTTCAAAAAGAAATGCGTCATCTTGACGTCAGGTTTTAGACATCAGTCAACAAAACGGTTTCGCCAATTAAATAGATATCGGTGAAGATGTCCGCCAAAGCGAATTAACAAATAATAAAAGATACAAATAACATTGTATTGTATAAATCACCCTGTATATCAGAGAAGCATTTTTGAACACCTTATCATACGATAAGCCAATAAATTAAAGTGCAATTTGCATAATCGGCAATGACATAGAAATTGGAAATAGTAGAGCTCCCTCTGTGCGTCACAGCATTCAAAAAATACCTTTTGCGAAGTTAAAGATAGTCATAGTTTCAAAATAGTTTATTTTAAAATTTAAATATCCATTCTTGCGATCTGATTTTATTTCTGAACGAACTGCGTTTATATAATAATGGTTCCAAAGTATGTTGGTATGCCCGTATTCATGTTTGCCACACTTTTTGAATTAATTTTTGTATCAAGTCAGTTCCGTTTTATTAAATTTTTAGGTAAAATTTCAAAATAAGATTTTCAATGGCTAAATACCAATTTCTTTTTTAGCTATCAAAAGTAAGGTTTGCAACCGTAAAGATTAATTAAATCCTACTGGGGATTGTAGTGCTATTAACAATGATGAACAAACAAGTTAACAAAAAATAAGCTGAATTAAAAATATGGATTGGAATTGCTGGATTGTCTTTAACTGAATGAGAATGTTGTTTTTTGGCTTGCGAAAAAACTTATTTAGTTAGGATTTGTTGCATGCATGCTTCATAGATTTGATTTAAAAGCACATAAAACTGTAGTCATCAATTTTTATGCATTTTTTGGAACACTTAATTCCAAGCGGCTTCGTAAAGTTCATGAAGCTTTTATTATAACTTACTACACATTTATTTACTTCTGCTCGCCCCCAGGGGGTCAGGGGTCAAAGGTCAACATTTTTTACATATAGTATGTGATATATCATTCGAACGCCAATACCAAGGGCAACAAAGATCAATGATTATTTTTGTCCTAACACATACTCCCAGGGGGTAAAGGCAGGGGTCATCACTTAACATGTCTATACGATATCTCAAGAACGCTACAACCAATTTTGATGAAACTTGGTATTCATATTCAAGTAGTACTAAAAAATAACCCTACTGATTCTCAACAATATCAATTGAGTTTTAGGGGGTTACGGGTCAAAGGTCAACAGTTTTTAACATATCAACATATAGCATGCGACATATCAATCGAAGTCAAATAAATAGAAAAACATTAACTTATGATTTTTTGACCTAACACATGCCTCCAACATATATCATTCAATAAAACATTCAAACAGGGACCACCAGAAACAAGCCCGGCGAAGCCGGGTTATCGCATTATATCCTGTCACTTATCTCCATCGGTATAACGCGATTTATTTGACACTTGGTGGGTCAGAAAACTTGTTATTTTTTAACAAGTTAAAATTAACTTGTCAAAAACTATCAGCTTCAATTCACTTAAAATATGATGTCTTCGGCGACAGTGCTAAATATATTTATTCTATTCTGTGGAATACAACAACTACTGCTATTCTGTTTTTTGTTTATAAGTTTTACATTATGCCTGTTACACAATTTCACCTAATCATTACACCGTAACGGAATGTTTAAATAAGTATACCTAGTGACGTTAAACTGTACAAATAAAACAACCATAGCTTTTGTAACTGCGTTTTTTCAATGAATGCAGACAAAAACCTAACTCAGAGTTCACTTACAAAGTTTAATATTCAAAATTGAAGTGGGTGAGACGCTTAATGGTTAAGTTAATTTTTAATTATATATCGTCTGAATAGAAGCAGAATGAGTATTTTACCAGCAAAATTATTATTCCTTCACACGATACAGACTACAGCATCTTTTTATAATGCTGGGAGCTAGTAGAGTGTGGAAAAAAGGGAAATGATCTGATGTAGTTGTTACTGTTATTTTCTTATAATACTATAAATGGCACCAAGTATAAATTTGCCGAAATATTATTCTAAACCCATTGTTAGAACATTTAAAAAAACGAGAAATCCAATAATGTCAACCATAATTTTGTCATCTTTGATTTTGCATTAGCATAAGTTTATCCAATAAATTCATTTTTCTCAATTTCGATGCGGTTTATCGCAAAAATTGTTATGAAAAGTATTATTAAAAATTAAAATATTTTTTCCCCAAAGGTTTGTTTTATTGTTAATCACTTGCTTATAAGTCAAATCCGGTATTTTTTAATACAATCTACTTTGAATTTTGTACTATTAAGGTTAAACTTGTATGAAAATCTCCACGTGCTTAATAAGCTAAATATGAAGGCCAACTTTATTTCCGGCTGTCTAACTTAAAACTGTGATGTCAATGGTCTATTTTGATTGAGCGTTCATTGAAGCAGCTTAATATATTTAGCTAAGTCCGTTCAAAACATTCGACAACCGTGAGGTGCAATATATTTTTGCTTAAAAATTACTTCCTAAAAGGATAGGCAAATATGAGATTTTTTACACCACCATCAATTACACCAAGTTGATAAATACAAAAGAAGGAATTCGAACAATTAGCCCTTAAATAATTTTCGTAATGTTGGAGTTTCATTTGTAATTAATACGTATGATTAGCATATTAGTCACAAATGTAGTGTATGTATTTCATTTTGTGCAACCCATCGCAGATTCCAAAATATTATTTCAATTTATCATACTCTAAAGGCTTCGTCAATGAAGCAATGCACACTCTGAACAATGTTATATCGTATTTATAAGTGTGGATAGCTTTCGAAGAAAACGGTTTTATCATAGTGCATTCCAATTAAAAGGATCGACAATCTCGATTTTGAAACTCAGTTAGAAGGATTGGATATGACTTTTGCATTTTAATAGAACACGTTTCTACAACAAACTCACGTTTCTACAACAAACTCACGTTTCTACAACAAACTCTACAACAAACACTCACAAACGAACTATCTTATATTTATTTTAAAACTTGACTTATTTCTTTAACAAACACTCAATTTCGTATTCAAAAGTCTTACACAATGGTTAATTCGCCTGAAAAACTTATTGCTATGGAAACTGGATTTGATAATTACTCCGGTTCCAGCTC
>JAQFYG010001096.1:0-21329 GCA_034694325.1 Entomobrya corticalis
AGTTAAACATATAACCCGAATTAGGTTACCGAAGAAAGCTGTGAAATGTTTTTTACATGCTCGAGTATCACATTCCCCCAGATAAATAGACGCACGGAAACTTTTTGTCTAGGATAATGCCGACCATCACGAATACCAACGGTATGCCCCATCCACCGATTGAATATTTGATGTATCGTCCCAGTCCTTTCGACCGGTTGCCTGATGATCGTGGAGTGAATGCACTGCAAAATAACATAAAATATTGATATATTGATGGAAAATATTGTTCCAAAATATTTCTAATTTTTCAATTTTGTATTTATCTGATTGATATTGACATGTATTTTACCACTACTTGACGTGTATACAACAAAATAAATCTTATGGTTAATATACTTTTAGCTTTACATTTTGAAAAAGAGTAGATAATACATTCTCAATCAGATTAATTACCGGAATGTAAGCCACAAGTCAATGCTAATCAAGGACAGCCAGCAGAAGGTGCTCAAGAAAAAGAAGTGTGTCACAATTCCTTTGATGCAAAAATTAATTGAGGATTAGTTAGTATCATTGAGAATGGTAATATGTATGTACGGCAATTGCACATGTTATATTTCTGACCTATTCCAGTACAGCTTGGAGTATTCAGATAATCGTGTCCGGAATTCACCCCAATGATGTGTGCGACTCCCAGGAAAATATACATGAAAAACAGAGACACGGTATGGCTCACTATCGTCCATCCGTGAACTGACTGTCTTTCCCAAAGTGCCAGGTAAGTTGCAATCGTCAGAAGAAGGAAAACAGAGCTGACAAGCATGACAACCCCGTATAGCATTCCAACAATTTTCTTTGCTTGGGCCTGTTAAAGAAAAGAATGAATAAGGGGTTTTAAAACAAATATATATAATGTTATGAATTGTGATGATTTTCAATTTGAAGTACATTTTCAGGGGCTGACTGAGGGCAAAGAAAGAGAACAATTTCCTTTTCGTGATTTCTGTACGACAAGTTGGATGCTGGATGGTAGTTGATAACCCCATCAACGCAAAAATCATCCATTTTAGTGTCCAAAAATCCACACTTTCCATCTCGTGCATGCTTGTACATTACTTTGCCATCTTCGCGCATCCGATAAATGATTCCATTATACACTTGATTAATGTGAGAGCTAAATTTATCAGCAGCCTCGGGGTACAAGAAGAAAGTTGTTTTATTCCTCGGACAGTTATACTTAAAAGAGGTAGGGTAATGCTCTATGTAATGTGGTTCAGGAATGGGATGCAAAGACTTTGTCGCATAGTCGTCGTAAAATACTGGTTTAAAGTATTCTCCTTTTGGTAATGCTTGACATCCCTTTAGCAAGTCCCCCCTGGCACCAAAGCTATATACTTTGTCCAAACTGCAGCACTTTTTTATGCATGGTCGAGCTCCAGTGCAATTTTGGGGGCACACTGAGACTTCTAGTCCAGTTTCGTTTTTTCTAAACATATTAAGTAATTATTTCAAAAATTACATACATATTATCTAATTTTCCGCACTATCATTACATTACTTATTAACTTACGAGTTGATGCAGTATTCATCCCGCGGGAAATATTCCGTTCCCACTTTAAGATAGCCGTTTTTTAGAAATTTATGTGGAGTTTCCCCGCGGTCAATGCTTGTAAAAAGTATTTTATTCAATGCATCCGATTGACATTTAAGTTTTAATGGTTCCAACCTGCAAGCGAGTGTATATTCATTGGTGAGAGCATAAAATCATTTAACAATTCAGAAACACATTCTGAAAGCGAAGAAACCCATGTTAATCATCTTACGAAAATTTTGTAGAAATATTTTCCGCCATCATGTGCCTTGGGAATGTCCATGATTTCGTTATCAATTGTCGATCCTTTAAATTACCGCTACTGCAACTAGTTTCTGATAATTCAAGGTTGATGCCACAGCACGTATGAATTTTGATTGGAGAATGGAATATTTCTTCGCCATCAAAACTACTTTGAGTAGACGACTCCACTTGGAGGCCTACTGCGACTCCAATTACACTCCATAGTGTGTATAGATGTAAAATCATGGGTATTCGTTTTATAATTTCCATTTTTAGGGTGGCATGTTATCTTTATTATTATTCAGCTTTTCAAAATATCTACAAGAGATACTAATGTTCACCGACAGGTACAAATAACACTAAATTTTAAAAACATGAACAATTAGCAAGAAAGACTTACTTTTTAGCAAACCTACTATTAATAGAATATGGCAATCAATCAATCGTACTATTATATTTATTATCTGTATAGGAGATGACTCACTCTTGTGGTGTTGATTTGACTTTTGTGATGCAAAATGTGCGAAAGTTCTTTGAAAAATGTCGTTATTTGGCACACAATAACAAATTAGGTAACTGCTTTGGTTTCATTGTTGGAATTAAAGATGAAGCATCTTATTATGCCTCCAGGAGAGAAAATATGAGACATATACTATGCCCTCATTGTAGTTCAAATTGTGTGATTGCACTGAACCGGGAAGAAACCACACAAACAAGACAAGTCATAACAGTTGTGGTAATAGGTGACGATATGATAAATGCAAAGTTTTTATTATAGTCCGGTCACATTCACATTGGTGACGGTGAGTGAGTGGGTTAAAAGTAGAAGTGAGTAATTAATATGCAAACACTCCAGCGGAACAATGATGTACACCAGATCCCATATAGCACCAACCAACTATCAAACCAAACTAGCGGTTATTGCCGTGCAAAGAGTATAGCCACACGATCATTTGATGTCTATCAATCTATTATTACATTAGTATGTATTGTGAATTCTGTTGTATTTTAAATGGAGTTTTGGAATGTTTGTAGGTATGAATGAATGAGTGAAGTTTGCTTATTACTTAGGCAGTATGTCTGTTGTTGTAAGCTTCAGAAAAGTGTTACAAGACTAATAACTTAAATCACTTGAACTGACTGATATCTTAGTTATCGTTTGATTGATTTACTGGTTTCAGTTTGCAAATATGTTTCTACTGGTTTGTCTGATGCCATGTGTTTTTGCTTGGATGACACAAAATGAGTAGGCCAATCGACACTTCACTTTTCACTTATGATAGTGCGATGGTGTAGTGGTTATAAGTATACAGACATCCACTACATGACTTCTTCATTGCAACAATTGTTTGGAAATTAGAAACAAAAATCGAGTGAGAGAGAAAAAATAATGTTACTCGTATTTCGGGAGCTACTACTGATATTAAACAAGCTAGATTTAATTTCAATTGAGCCTCTGCTAAAAGTACAGAAATTTTACGAGAAGTGGTTGCAGTCGTAAATTTATCAAAATGTAACCCAATTCTCTTCTTCCAACTATCCAAAAAAATCTTTCAAGTGCACTCATGCATAGTTAAGAGGCTTAATAGGAAGGAAAATTGCATCTTTATTCAGCAGATGCTCTAAAATTCTATTATGTTTTTCTCTGTACTCAACCTACTCGACTGCCACTTTCTCACATTTTCTTTGGAAGCGAAATTATTTATCTTATGTACATGCTCTCCTGTAAAACATGATATGCATTGTAAAATCACAAGAATGCAACTGGAGTTGTTTTTAGTACTTTTGCAAACACTGAAAACATGATGCCGTGTCATGTGTTGTGTGAGTAAATCGGCTGGCTCATGTCAAAGTTTGACTGCTGCTGTCTAAGTTGGAACGATAACCACCTTATCTACTCTCTTGTAAATATTCCAACTATTTAGTTACAATGTGTACTCACTTTCCGTTCTCTTTATTTTCATCTTATTCTTTTTCACACTTGCATGACGTATGTTTGTCGAAAAGAGGTAAATGTAAACTGCCAGTGGTAAAGTGCTACGACTAAGTGTGTGCTTGGAACATAGCAATGCGGCGACAGACAGGATAATATCTGATTATGATGGGATCCTTACAACCAAGTAATGATCCTATTTTCTGTAAACATTATAAAATGGATTCAATGGATCAACTAAAGATCAACACCGCCACCACCGCTTTACTAACCAAATCAACCAAACGACCACGATTTTCTCTTTCTGCTGCTACTATATTGTTTTCATGCTTCCTACATTGCTAAAAGATCTTATGGTTTCCATTTGTTCCGACTATATTGCATTGAGATATCGCTTGGTTTGATCTTTATTAGTATTGCCACTAACTGTTGTTAACTACGAAGCTAGAAATCTAATAATAATAAGCGTCGGACAAATGTCTTTTGAGGCTAATCTTCTCTTATTTCTCATTACACTTCTTCTCGTTATGTTGGAAAGCAAAATAACACTGAGCTGCCCCCGACAAAAGCTGCCTTCTTTTTACGAAGGTGTAGCATTTGTAGCAACCAGACCTGAAGAATAATAATACACACTAATTATTCGGACCAGCTTCACTAGAACTTGTTTTCATTATTTTATTGACATCAGCACCTAGACCTAAAATGATTGTTCCGGGGCGTGACTACTTCCCGAGATTGCAATAATAATGCTAATGAGCGTATGACCATCAAACCGGGAAAATAAAATAAACCTACACATTTATGTATGTACCTAGCTTTTTATATGTAAATATTAGTATATAAAATGCCGCGATATACAATGTGCTTGCATTCCCGATATGATTATCGCGAGTTCCGCTATGTACACAAGACATTTTTGTCGAAGGCTAAAAGTCCTCCATCCTTTTGCGACATTGAATTTACTATAACTTTATTCTGTAGTCTCATTTCTGCCATGTTTTTAAAGATAATTATTATTGCATGCAGCTGGTATTCAAAACCAAGCGATTCCCCAAGTAGTGCTAACTCCGACTCCAGCAAGCTGAGAAAATAATATGTACAGAAATTATTATTTACACGGCCGTGTCCACCAAGACTTTAATGGAACTAGAGCATATAATACTATTATAGAGTACAGATGGAGTGAGGTAATGACGCAAGGATGCCATCCTGTTCTATTACTGGTCATAAAACCAGCTTACATTAATGTTCAAGCGCAAAATTCATCAATAACGTTACATTTACATTATTATTATTCGAACTGACACGTTCAGGGCGGATGAAGGAGCGTTTATAATGCAAACAATTTCTTGTATTTACAATACCGTTGATGAATCTATTTACAAGGAACAAGGATGAGCTATCAAGTCGGACAAGCTATAAAACATTAGCAGACGTGACCCACAACAGCGATGTTCTCCGGAAATTGCTTACTTTCCTTCGTACCGAGCTAATGTAATACATTTTACACTTCACATTGGTATCTTCATTACATCGCTGGAAAAGGAAAAACTGCACACTTTGACTTGAATAAAATATAAAAATATCCCAAGTATTTTTCATTATGCAAGAACGAATGTAACAAAACAGAAAAAGCCAAAAATTGCGAGCGTCTTGTACACTTTGACATTAAAAAGTCATTATCCTAATTGGAGAAAGCACCACGCGATAAACATGTATCCTTAAATTTGGAACAATTTTGACAAAATGGCCCACACATATTTTTGTAAACTTGGGAATTTACCTATACGCACACTTCGAAAGTCACAGAAATATTTTGAGCAGCTCGCTTAGCCCCGTATTGACATCCAATGTAGATGGATAAATTATATATTTATGTATGCATCCGATGTTGGTGCTGGATTATTAGCTTATCTTTAAAATAAAAATATACATCAAAGCTCACTTCCTAACTCCCTTTATTGGCTTCTTGTAATATTTCACTACAAGGTTTTATGACTAATATTAACACTAAGTCTACAGTGGTTATTAAACGTTCTGTACCTAAAAGAAGTACATGTTTAATGATATGGAATAAACAAATCAATTCCAAGTAAAGTACATAAATGCTGGTCTCACAGGTGGGTTCATGGGGAGGCTTGAGATTGCTCTTGTGCAAACGGATTGAGAATGTTAAAAATATGATGGTTGTACTTGTGTGAACATTAAAATGCACGTCTTCCAATCGTCAAACCGAAAAGTTCATACAAGCAGGATCTATGGGTTCGGCGACTTGCAAGTTTCTACAACACACCGATTTCTGAACATTGAGTGTGGTTAATATTAATTACTAAAATTTAGGTTTTTTATAACGCATTATTGCTGTATACAAACTTCGTGACAGCATTACAAATACATTAAGTTATAATAAGTATTCGTGATAGTATAAGTTGGACTTTACGACAAATGATACATAAGTTTTTCTTGAACGTTTCGTACAAACTTACTTCGTTAGAAAACTCATATTTATGGATTTCTTGACGTCTACGAGCACAATTGACAAAAATCAGAATATAGTAAGCTTATAAGTTTTATGATTTGTCAATAGGAAAACAAAACAAAAATAATAGGTAAACCTGGCAGTAATAATATTTTTATTGTTTTTCAAAAACACTTTCTTTCACTCAACACAGTTAATTTTTAATTAAATATGCTTTTCTTGAAGAACTACTAATTTAAAGATAATATAATGAAGGATTTTACTTCATAGTTCTGCTTATTTTAATATACTCAATATTATACTATACGCAACAACATGATTCACAAATAAATGGGTTTTTGTTTGTAGTAACTCCAATGACTGTGTAAATAAAAACAGTATTAAATGTGACTTTCTTTAATTTACTGATGATTTGCAGATAGATGGTTTGCAGAGGGTCATCATTTGAGGAACATACGAGCAAATGAGTCGTTTATGAATTAAAAATAATATAAATAATTTGTATTTTTTATTTAATCAGGGCATAAACGTTCTTCCAGGAGGCTCATTTTCTGAAATAGGTATTGCATTGAATTGAAATATTTTGTACGATAAAGTAGATAAAGGGACTGACCAAATAAGTCGATAGATATTCTGTTTCGACTACATCTCCAAACAGTCATATCTACGCTAAATGGAGTATTCCTAAACAAAGAGTTGGCTTACACGTCAGAGATATATATTATGCTCATATTGTTCACGCATCACGATATCTGGATTTTGTTAACTAACAATAAAGGCTGAAACTTATATGCGAATGACAAAAATTTACGGTTTTGACAAATACGGAGTGCACGTTTTCGCATTAAATCATCATGAAGTATAGGTTTCAAATGCAGTGTTGATGACTGTATTTACGTGTACCTATATGCAAATAACACAATTGTGTAGTGTGTTGTCCTTTATCTTTTTGGATGTCACTTCCAGCCAGTCAGATAACGCAATTTGTCGTATAGTACATATGCTACATAGACAATCATAGTTTCGAAACATACATAGCATAATACGGCAAATAAATAAATCTGTAAACATTCAAAAACATGTGCACGTAAGTTGTTCTCAGAATTTATATTCTCGGAGGGAAGAGTAACAAAATTTTTTGAACAAAATGTGTTATTCGGATTATTTGGTAAAATGATTCACAAATAAAACTCAAGTTCGTACGCAAACTGACAAAAACTCTATTTTTATTAATAATGAATTCTTGTTAAAATTTTATTGGTATTGTGCAAAAATGAAGCATCCACATTGTATATAAATGTTTGCGAGCCTTTTGAACTTTAATTAAAACTACTACGATCTACATATTATAGTGAATACACGAGGAAGTGATTATAATACTTAACTATTGTTAAATCAATACAATTTATGATAAATAATATAAAGTTTGCTTCACGCGTAAAAAAATTATTTGTGCACATATAGCGATTAAACAGCATAAAGAAGTATCTAAAAATTTCGATCATCTATCTAAATATCAAAGTATGGAAGTTTATAAATATTTTTCGACTAATAACTATGTATATATAATTATATATCAATTATATTTCGCTAATACCGATTTAGCGTCAACCAATTCATGTATCCCAAAGGCTTACTTTTTGATTTAAATATCAAAATTAAAATGAAGAAATGTATACGAGCTAATCATATCAGACTTAAATATTAATGGTAAAACAAAATATGACTTGGCATTGAAATAGTTGTAATAAAAATGATACTTTGCGTTTGCACTTACGTTTCTGCATTTTTAAGTTAATCATTTAAAAGGATTTCGTATGTTGTAAAATAACATAATTCATTATTGTCTCCGTTTGATACACAGCGAATTATAGTTTTATGTTAAAATCAATCAAAAGGAAGTACTTAAGAAATGTAATATGTATATATATAAACCTGAAAATTTTGGCAATTTATTCCTATCTCTCGGATTCAGAAACTAAAATTAAACTGATCTTCCAACAGGAAACTGAAAGTCGGGTTTCAAGAATGTTTAAAAATATAAATAAATACTTGTAATCAGTTAGTGACTTGTTCGAAAAAAGCGTGCTTTTGCTGGAACTCTTGTCGTTTCTGTTTTCTTTCAAGCTCCAATTTACGTTTCTCCTCCTGTTCTTTCTTGACTTCTTCCTCAAATTTACTTTGTGCCTTCAAATGTTCGATCTGAAATAGTAAAAAATCATCAATAATATATATAGCATCAAGCACGATCATTTTGTTTATAAAATACCAAAATTCCAAAATGACTTTGCAAACTAAAGAATTTTATTGGGAGTTGGTTCAAATTGGACTATTTTTACACAGATTCAAACAAAAAATGCATTCTGCATAAATTGAGACATTCTCGTAAATAGCTGAATAAGCTAATGTTTATGTAGCATAAGATGAGTCTGCTGATTGCTGACCAATTCTATCCAGAATCCAAGAAGAAATATGTCAATCAGCACAATTTTGTACTGGAGCAAAAAATGAAATGCAAGGCCACTCTTTCTTTGCTTCAAATTGCTTAGATTATTTGATCTGAACAATTGATTTCTTGTCGATTTTCCATTTCAAGGATATCAACTTTTTTCACTTTCAGTCACGAACTGTGATGTGCTGTCAAAGTGTTTTATTTTGTGCCAATTCATTAAAAAGTAGATAGATAGTAGGTAAGCAGCAGCAGCGGCTGTCTTTGCTTTGTTTGTAGCTTGTGTGTGTACAGGTAAGCCAAGCACTGTTTTATAGCAATCAGCAAGAAATTGCATAAAACCATTCACTACTCATGTTAAGCTTCAAAAAGAAAGTGAAAAACTCATTATTCGCAATCAATTTTCTTCTAATAAAAAATTAAACTTTTTTACTGTGTGAAACAACAAAAGCTCAACAATCATCATCCTAATCCTAATAAATAATGCAATATAAATCAAGATAAATATGAATGCAACAGAAAAAGAAGGAAGTCCTTTCAGAAGCCAAATTGTTACGAAAGGCTTGTATCTAACGTGGCAAATCCACGCCAAAGTAAGCGAATTTCTATCATAACAATAGGATATTTTCATTGGTGAGATAATGACATGAAAAGCAGCTTCAAGCTAGTAGTGGGCATGTAAACATGTACAAGAGTGCGTTGGTGTTTAAAAAAGTCAATACATAGTAAGCTCAACGCATAATGTGGTTTCTTTAAAAAAACATTAATTTCAGCAAAACGTAATATTCTGCGCTTGACAAATTAGCCTCCGGCTAATTCCAAGTAATTGAAAGCAGGTAAGTTGCCATTGCAGTGAAAAAGTTAAATAGCGAAAATTAGTATATATATTTTGTCAGTTACCGCAAATATAAGCACAGAGAACCTTGCCAAATTCAAAAGTCTATTGACCTAGCTGCTTTTAGTTGGAAAGGTCAAATGGGATTAAATGCATTCATTTTCAAACAAGATGTTATGAGTTTTTTTACTTATTCAAGTACATATCGCAGACGGCGACAGAAACAATTTTCTTTCATTATGTCACAGTGACAGCATTGTTTTGTGTTTCTAGTGTCAAATGTTTCAAGTATTCTTATTGTAGTGAGTAAAATCTAAACAAAAAGAAAAATGTCATAATGAAAATAATGTTTTCGTACTTAGATTAATCTATTATGCTTTACTCGATCCGAGCTGGATGGATGCTTTTTTACCTGATATTCTTTACATACTTTTTTTACCTGATATTTTTTTATGTAACCTAAAAATTCACTGTCAACATTCTCTCGAGATAAGAGGGTTTTATATGATTTAAAGAAATGCTTTTTAGCTACTAATCATGACTACTAACATACAATAGCGGGAACGCTTTGAACGAAAAGTAAGTATGTGAAACAAAAGCAAATACTTATAGACGCTGGTGCAAATTGTGTAAAATGTTTACAAAAGTGTTAGTAATATATGCTCATACGCTTACATAGATTCACCTTCATCCTAAAATCAATGACATTACGCATATTTAATAAATATTCACCTAATTATGAGATATAGATTATTCAGAGTATATTTTTTGATTAATCATCTGAATTTTCGTATTATCATCAGTCAACCTGAAGCTATAAATTTGTATATACGAAATCATAATATTAGACATTACGTTCTTTAGTGCTGCATCACCCTTCCACCCACACAGATTCAAAATGAAATTATTCTTAAAAGTGCATAAGGTTGATTGTAAAGATTTCGCTGTTTTGTATTTAGGGGAGCGTTAATGTGAATTGTGAAACCATTAAATGTCCTCGTCTAAACATTATTTTGCTGCAACTTTCATTGTTACTGTGCTTATGCCTCATGCTATGCTTCGTTTTGCTCTAACATAACACAATGGGCAAAAATAATTAATAATATGTAATAATGTATGCTAGAGGATTCAGCCTGATGCTTTAGCATTTAGAATGTCAATGTATGATAAGTATCACACAGAAATCATTAATTCATCCCAATGTACAATCAAGCATCACACTGTGAAGCATTTTAGCAGTATATGAATTTAGTGTGAAGCAGTCATTTTAGGATTATCGTTGTCCCTCTTAAACCGAGACGCACAGTTATAGAAAGTCATGACATGTCTTTTGACAGCTGTCAACGGTAGGGTGGTGTTTCTTTATATAGTCATCTATAGGGTCTCACCTTTGCTTCAAAAAAGTTTTTCGCTCCATCAACGCCAACTTCCTGTATGTCGACTTCAGTGATTTTCGCCAAGGCACTCAGTCCACTATCTTCTTCAAGTTGCCCTGATTTTGCTTTGTGGTAGATAAGAAGGAACTGCAATGCATACAATTGAATTCAATGATAACAATTACTTGCTTTAAAAAACAAGAGAAAACTTTCCACGGGCCATATAATGACAAGCATGTTACATCAAAATATAAATTTTGTGAACATTTTTCTCGGGTACGACAGACAAATTTCTACATTTGTCTGACAATTTGTGAGCTTTTTTAGTTGCGTACTCAAAGACGATATATACATTTTTAATGAAATATTAATATACTATGAAGATTCGTTCGTAATAAAGTTCATTAGCCAATTTCTAAAAGCTGATGCTAATTATTACAGTAATTGTCAATCATTATATAAATTTTGCCTGTTTTCTTTGCGTATAATCTTTCTCATTGTTACACTAGAGTTTATCGGCTTCGTAGCTCATTAAGATTAATTCATAAAAATAAAGAATTATTCAATAACAAGCACATGAAAAGAGAAATTTTACTATATAGGTATTTTAGGCAAGTTAATGATTAATCTTATATAAAGCACAGACGTCATATATTATATTCAATTAGCAATATAAGATATGTTGATGCTTACTCCGACGTTAAGGATTTGATGGAAATAATGTGACAAACGGAAATTAATACGTTGATGAAAGCGTTGATCTAATTCGTAATAAGAAATCATTGATAAAATTAAAATTCTTGTTAAAAATCTTTCTTGGTAGCCGCTAATTGAATAGTTTTTTCTTTATCATAATGTTCATAGTTAATAATTAAATTGCTGCTACAGTTAAGAACAGATAACTGCCAACATAGTCAGCAACAGCGAGAAAAAGCAGAAAGAAGTTTTCACAGACCAAGTTTTTAAATGAAAATAGCTTAACGAAATTAATCGACATTTTAACATCTACCTACCTAATTGTATTGTAAGCTAAAAACTAATTGCTTCTAAATTCAACCTTTATGTTTTTTACTTTCTGAAAGAATTGTATGCAAGCATACATTCGTAGAACATTAATACACAACTGAATACATATATTTACTTGAACTTTTCATCGTAAACAACCCATTCATGAGATTATTTTCTGACATCATAAAAAATGAAGGTTCAATGACTAACCTCTTGGAAGCTAATCTTGGAGTCACCGTCAGTATCGACTTCTTGTATCATCTTCTTCAAGCTAAGATGTGTCTGTGGAGCTCCAAGAGTTTCCATCATCAGCTTCAGATCTTCTAGGCACATGAAGCCGTCTGAATCTCGATCGAATCTAAATGTATACATAATCCATATACTTATACTTATATACCTATGTTGTATGTGCATAATAATAATAATGCAATGGTACATACAGTAGTACATACGTCTACTACTTTGTGAAGGCAAAATTATATCATGTTGATTGATTTACACTAAACATTTACTAATAGATGATACTATGCTCTACAACTATAATGCATATTCAATAAACTTTTAAATTAATCGCAGACACCTACATACGACAGAATATTTATATTGTTGCTGATCATTGATCTCATACTTAATATCGACTGATATGCATTCATAAACCAACATCTATCTCCGATTTTTACCATCTTTCTTTTTTAGTAATTTTCGAATGCCAGTGCCGACAGAATCATGTCATTTTATAAAAAAGAGGGCACTGCTTAAAAACAAGAAATCACGAATATGTATATGTAAAACATTTTCACAAAATTTGCACATGTGGGGTTTACTGAGCATGCTGCATAATATACTTGTCATCACAAGCGCCAAATATAGCACCAGCACGTACTGTCGTATAATGCACAGCGTTACACGCTTAATTTTTTGCACAATGCAAAATACAGTGCCAACCGTAAAATTTAATCTATTATTTCATTTCATTCATTTCGTACTACGTGTATTTGTCGCATTCATTTTTTTAAAATCTACAAACGATTTCGAATTATTGCCTTTGGGAAGTTTCTATTATCAGCTAATTTAGCTTGAACGTTAACAATTATTGACAATATAATTATTACGAATATTTCATTAAAACGACAGTACATTTGCTCCTTAAAAACTTAATGATAACTATTTTTCACATGCAACCTTCACTTTTACTTTTAATAATTACAGCAATTTGAAAAACGTTATAATAATCGCTGCTACACAATAAGCCGTTTACCTGTTAAAAATTGCTTGATATTCTCTAATCTCCTTTCGACTCAACATCCTTGTCATATCCTGAATATCTTGAGCTTGTTGTATAAACACTGCACAGTCTTCCTCCGAGCACTCAGACCGTGCTTGACGTTTCTCCAAGATTTCATTCAAGTCTGAGCCAAGTTTATGGCCAGATTTTGCTCGGCACTCCATTTTTCGCTGTACTTGACTGATGTTTTTGAACTTTTAAAAATTTGTATGTTTCCCCTTGTCTCAACGCTGTTGTAGGTGTTGAATTGAGTAGGCCCACCCTAATGTAAAATATGATGTAGTTAAAGATGATCCGTTGTTGGATAGTCTACAAGATCAAAGCATGCTTGTAAAAATTTAGATGAATTGTAATGTTTCATACGCACTTTTTTGTAAATAACTGTAAACACTCATGTTGTATTTATTGGCACAACTTCATATTTATATGCTAAAAATACTTTATCATTAGATGAAAAAGTTTAATAATATATGTATATGTAGCAGATCTGGCTATCAGGAACGGTAAAATTATGATTACGATCATTATGATTTATATAGCAGTGGTTTTATTAGAGCCCCAGTTTAGAAATAAACATTAAAATGTAATGTAAGCATGAGTTGGCTTTTGACAAAAAAAGTAATTATTGTTGTAATTAGCCGTGTACTTTTGTAAACGTGAGAAGAAATGTGTTTACACGAAGTTTTTAAATATCCTGAGACTTTACTAAAATATAATTTAAAAAAAAGGTTTTTCAAACTTTAAAGAAGCAAAAAAGAACAATTTTTTTCTCCGTTTATCTACCTACATACAATATTACATATTTTGAAAAATTGTCTATCAGATTGCAAATAGTTTGGTAAAGGGCTGTATTTAGCTAGTGCGAATCGGAAATTACCTTGTAAAGTACACAATCGACAATGTTGTTAGCTCTCACTGTCAGAACAAATGAACGAAACGCTAATCGTTACGGGACGCAAGGAAGCATAAAAATTCGGAACTAGGAAAGTGTCTGAGTTAAGTTGCTTAAACGTAATGGATTAGTTCCTAACATTAAGGATGCATTCGTCCGTCCTGTACAGCGTTTTAAAGTAATCTGAGAGAATCTGGTGATCTGGGGAGCGTGACTGTGCTAAATAAAGCCTACATGCTTGATTCATGATACCGTAAAAAATTGTACAAATTAATCTTTGCTAGAGGGAATGGTGTTGATGATGATGGTATTTAGTATATAAAAGGAGCAGCACGAGCAATTAGTGATTACATATTTTTTTATGTTTTAGGCTATTTAATCGCAATATTGTTGGGAGGCTCAATTACGGAAGAATGTTGTATTAATTTTGCAGAGGAAGTACACCCACGATAATGAGCCGATTTCACATTGTGTGAGAGCGAATAATAGTAATTATTAATTAAGAACTAAGCACAACTCAAAGTGTATGTAATTTACCCACATCCGTTTAACTTTTTAACCTAAATATTTTACTTGATTCACAAAAATGTTTAAATACACTTACCTCTCTGGGTAATCTTCAGTGTAATCTTACTGTATTGAAGCTAAATATTATGTCAACAAATCGAGACGATTTCCAAAAAATTCTGATGGGGAATATTATTATGCCTAGTACAAGCATATATACACCATTAGCACAAGTTGTATTTTTTTCGAAAAAATGTATGAATATTTTTGCACACACTTGTTAACACTACCAAAAGAAATTTTGCCTGCTGAATAAAAGTGAACTTGAATGACCACTGACTTGTGTACGTATCATCATCACTACCTCTTGTCTTATGATATTCTGATCTTACAAACCACTCTAAACTATCAACTATGTAACCACATGAATAACGAGTAAATTATCTTGATTCTTGCTCATTGCATGCATCGTATTTCAGCAGCATGATTCACAACCATAAAACTATATACTGCTAACCCAGTGAGAAGAAAAGAAAGGAATGAATATAATGTGGCCCAACAGACTGTCAAAGAAGTTAATGAGTCAAGAGTCAAGGCAACATTGCGTATTGCGTTTATTCATGGTTACAAAAAAGTAAGGAAAGTAAGGACGGACGTGAACAAGATGGCAATGCTATTATGTTACGATGGATAGTTTACGAGCTATGGGGTGGTTTACGATTCTGAATAATAATTTCCTTGCCTTTACAATACACAGTAAAAGGTGAATTACAAAACTTTAACCAAAAACCAAGTTGGTAAAATGGTGATTTGATTTTTGTGTGATTACCCTGCTACTGCAACCAACTGGGGAAATGAACATTTAGCCGCAGCACACCACAAACCATAATGAATTAAGATATGTTGCCTATAAAATTTAACGTGTTGCTTACTACTACGACGGTTTTTTTACAATTTGAACGAGGAGAGGAATATGATATTGTTTATACGCATTGCTGCTGCAAGCTGTCAGCAGAAAAACAAAGATATTCACGTGCTTCCCATATTATCCCATATCTCTCCTTGGCTTCTCTTTTCCTCAAGACAAATTTCCCTATAAACAGTTTTTTCTTGGTATTGTTATTATTACAAGCAACCCAAAAAAGGCTTGTCTGACTCGACTGGGGTCTTGACTCTTCGTACTATACTTATAGCAATGTAATGACAGCAAAAATCGAAGAAAAACGGAAGTGTGAATTATTTACACAAAAATATGTACATATTTATATTCACGACGTGTGTTATGTATGATTTTAAGAAATGAATCGAGTATCATTCAAGGTTTTCAGAAGAAGATGAAATAACATTTTTAATATAAACAGGAACTATTTTCTTTCACTTTATTTCTTATTTGATTTTGGATGATTACTGTTTACTTACTTGTCAGATCTTTTCGGTTCTGGTGATGTTTGCTACTAAAAAACTATTAGTGCTTTTTACAGGATATTGATGAAGATATAGTTAGTCACAAAAGAAAAAGAAATGATGCCACTTGCACTGATGCTGCAACAGTAACTGCTAAAAGAATTTGTACACATTACACACGCCACGCAATCCTCATGACTGAACTGACAAGTGAACGGCTCAACTTTCAGTGATGCGCGTTTTTCTCTACTAAAACATGCGCAATGCAAACATTCAGGGTACCTATACGTGAGGCACAATATAATAACACGCCAGTTACCAGTTAACGGCTTTGCAGTGCCAACGTAAAGCAGAAATATAATATTTAACGCATGTACCTTTAAGTAAACTGCACAAATAATGTGAAAAGAAATGCAGTGACTCAGGCAGTCAGGTCTCTCTTTAATGACATGACGTCGTGACGATTTGGTGCTTTAAATATTGAAAATATCATTAGTAAGCCTGTCATTTATATTTCCCCTGTCCTGTTGTTATTGTATTTAACTGTTTGCTGTGGTGGTTATTAATGTACATAATACAATACTATTTAATTTTCTCAGTTCAAATGCGTGTGTTCGTCTTACTAGCACACTGCTGCACTGACTGGTCGTGGTGGTGGTAAAGATTATCTTCATCATGCACACTGCTAACTAACCAAGTATTTTTTATTGCTAACATATTTTTGTTTTACTCAAGGAGGGTCTCTGTGTGTATACTATCGCGTCATATATATTTGCATATAACACAAATAACATTGTTCAAAGTACAAAAGTCATAATATATAAGTATAGTATATTACGTTTGTAGCTAGAGGCCTGGGGTATATAGACATGTATTTTAATGAAGGCGTCCTGAATTCATATGCACGAACCTATGCACTTTTAACTAGTTTTGTCTGTACTTGTAAGTAAAAGATGGTATTAGTCTAAGATTTTATTTCTGTTTGGATTGTGTGTTTTAAAGAGCTTCTGCATATAAAGGCATTTAGTTATTATATGATTCTAAAGAAGTTGCTGCAATTCATACTGTCTTGTTGCTTCACGTAAGGGAACAAGAAATGAGCAAGATTAAATTTGGCTGAGAATGTTACAGATTATTACTTCAATTATTGTATTACGTAGTCGAAGACTTCAATTATCAAGATATATTTCGTATGAAAGTTTTTAGGCTGCTTAAGGTTGGGTAATACTCAATATAATCTATCGGCGAGTTTTTCATTCGTCATAATAACAAGTTAATATTTCCTGCTTATCAGCTACTAACAGTCTGTGAACATCGAATATATTCGCTCAGACACACGCATGCAAGCAGTAACCTTTATATAACTACTAGTAGGCTCTGGGCCTGTAAAATTTAAAACTTGCTGAATTAAACCGCTTCAATGAGTTGGCTCTTTATTTCACTTACAGTAACACTTTACTTACTTTGTCGTAACTCATGATTAATTTATCGCATTTTATTACCTTTACTTTGGTCTTCCTTTTATTTTGTTTTCAAAATCAAACCAACCAGGAATACATTTTTATACCATGAGCACAGACTGAATGAACAAAGTGCATTCAAAATCAGTTTAGATTTAAGTGTAGTGCAATAAATCTTCAGCGCTCAATATAAATGTACTAATGTACTATATATTTTTTAAATTATAATATTTTTATTATAAGATGAGCGTTGGCGATAATACCTACATAAAGCAATGTTGAATAGTAATAATAATATTCCGTAATACAATTCAATAGCAAAGTTTACATAGGTAAGATACAAGGATATGTTTTGAACAAGACTACAATACCAGAAGGGAATAATCAAACAAGTGATCAGAAAGATTATAACAATAGATCAAAAAATGCAAACTCACACACATTTAGCATTATATTATGCATCCCCATGATTTTACTTTTATGCATTATGTAAGTGAATTAAGTCACAGTTGAAGCGAAGAGGGTAAAGACTGACGATAAGTCAGTCAGTAGAATCCGGTGAAACCAAATATCGACACCTTTTATAACTGATTTCTATTTCCAAAATAATATTGTTAACCAAATTTATAATCAAAGCCAAAATTATTATGATCGTACAAAGTTAAACAATCTTTTGTTATAAAAACTAGTTATTTTAAAAGCTTTTCAGAGGTTTCCACTATCGTTTCGATCTGATCTATACCAATGATAACTATAGCTCTATGTTATGCAACTATAAGCTTACTGTAACATTTGAATTGAAACATTTTTGTCACTTGATCTATGAAATTTGATCCACATCCATTTGTAGCTCACAGAAAAACGTTTACATGTCATATTCATTTACTCATGAGGCATTTATGTGGGAATGGAAATGGAAGTTTCTTTTTCCTTTCAAACTTACAGCGAAAGGGAAACCGAAATCGTAAAAATCAAATGCAACTTTACAGAAACTTGCACTTACTTCAACAGCATAAGGAAAAATGAATTTTGTGGTAAAGTCGTATTGTCGCTTGCCGAAAAAGTGTATGTATCTTAATGCCAATGCCTCTTCGTCTTTCCAGAAACTGTTTTTCTACGACAATATATCAGAATACCAAAAGCAAAGTATAAAATTTAACTTCACAGTTCACACTCTCATGTCTAAGCGATAATCTTTTTGCAAGAAAGAAGGCAATAGAATCGGAGGAATATTCTCATGAAGGTTTATTTGCATCCGTCGTTTTTATCTCTCCCACATTCTCACTCATTCTTAATTTCTTTTCTTACCAAGAAACAAGCATGTACACCCTTGAAATCCTTTCAATTTCTTGGTTTGACAGTTGCTTCGCTTAACGTTAGATCAAATTGACAAATCATGTTTTTGGTGCACTGACAATAGAAAATTAACACACATGTGATACTTTGACTTTCGACGCAATTTATACTCTCCACTGTGAAATGTCAAGATTTCAACCAGACAATATAACGAATTCGTCCAAAAAGGGAAATGAGGGAGATTCATTTCTTTGACTTCATGCTTATTTTTCCCACTATAGATCTGAGTTTTCTATGTACAAATCGGTTATGCTGATTTAGTTGGTTTATTTGAAAATAATATTATATAAGGAGTCTTGGAAGTGTCAAAACACTTTTCCAGGAAAGGCAAAATGTGCAAAAACATACATAAGTATTAATTTTACATTTTTGCTCCTGCCTGTAAAAAGGAAACAAATTATTTTCTTATTCTTTTCTTTTTCTAAATTTTTAGTCATAAAACTCTTTCAGTTTATTATTTTATTACACACATAATGCTAAAAATACAGCCTAAACTGTTCTTTTAAATCAAAGAGTATTAAAATTCGCAAACAGTACTTATTCCAGTACCTGTTTCTTTACCAGTACCACTTATATTTTACGTCGAATTCAAAAATTGATTCAAGCATATAATGCACTCAGCCGGAGGACATGACAAGACTAACTATATATTTTTGTCATCGCCAATGCTCCATAACACGTTTTACAAGAATCATTCATGAGTGATGGCATACCATCCGATTGACCCGATTATTTTATCAGCTAATAGTTATGCAATGAATGGATTGAATAGTTATATTATTGTCTGATACTTTACGAATCTCATCATTTTAAATTTTATTGTTTTTTAAAGACCTTTTAAAGATGACACCATACAGTTTCATTTAATTTTTAATATTATGTTTACTGAATCCATTTCTGAAAAATCCTCCTAATGAAACCAATCCTGCTGAAGTGTTTGCTTTGGAATGGCCTACTTGCATGTAATATATCTCTATTTCTGCATCATATGAATGAAGAGGGCGAAAATGTTCTATTTATTTGAAACATTCGAGTTAAATGTATGTAGGTACATAGAATGCTGTGCCATACAAAGAGCTTACAGATTCGAAAGCTAATTGAATATGCACCAGCCCAATTTTAATGTTAACAAACATATAGCTTAATGCACCATTTTTGCTCGTACAGAAGCAACAAGCAAAATCTAACTACCAAGGTTTGAATCATCAAAAATCTTGAGATTTGCAAGCAAACTAAATTTTTCCATTAGAGTCTATTAATCCGGCCTTTCTTCAATCCCACGCAAGTCGGAAGTTGTATGTATTATCAGCTACATTGAAATCCCCCTTCACTTTCTCATGTCCTAATAATAATGCTGACCGTGTTTGGTTGTTCCGAAACGTTTTGTTCTGTAAGCAGAATAAGAAATGTTGACTGTGAATTAAATATTTTAAAACTCCTTCGTTCGGTAAATTCTAGATAAGTATCTATTCCATATAAAATTATAAAAAATATATAATAAATATATAAAAATGCACAAGTAATCAATAAAATTTTGCAACTACAAAATGTATGATCGTTTTAAATCCGCGAAAATTTTCAAAATAATATGTGCCTATCTTCATATCTCGGTATAGTCATTTCAGCCAAGCCGTTTTTTAGTATCAAAGGTAAATAAAAATTATAACTCATGCGAAATTCAAGAATCGCTTAAATATTTACCTATACATTCGTTTCTCAAAGTTGTTAGTTCCAAAACATTTATTCAAAGCAAACATGATTTCGCTTTTAAACAGATTCATATTTTAAAATCAATTTAAATTTTATTTTTACAAATAAGCTAGAATCTGATAACTAACGTTATGAGTTTTTTCTTTATCCTTTAAAATTCGTTTTTAAGTTTTAAGTAATAAAATTTAACTAAATTACATTTTCACCTACCAAATATCAAAACTTCATCTTCACAAGTCGTGGCCAGCTCGAACATTTAAAGTAAATTCTTCACCTGTAGAACTATAATAATCTAAATCTGTATTTAACTAAATAGAATTAGATGTTACTTAGTTTTGTTTCATTAAAACCGTGAGAACTCGCAGTCTATATATGTATTAAGGTACGTGAACTCAAAAGCCAACTATAGGACGACCATCTTGCATGAATGTTTAAGTTTAAGTGTTGTGACGTCAATCACAGTTTAAATAAAATATTATTAGCCTTACTTTTTCACGATTTCCTTGAAAGAAAAAAAGGTTTGTACAGGATTTTATTGATTCATGACTTTTTGGTATAAATATAGTATACAGATCCTCTTCATAATTAGTTCCAATGTATGCATACTTTCAGTTTTATGTATATTATATCCTGTCTGTTCCACGTTTCCAATTTATACTTTGCGTTGGTCGTCAATGAAAGATGATGATATACAAAGACCACAAAAAGTATGATGTTCACTATACCACATCTCTTTTTATGTCGCTTGCGATGTGATACTGACAAAAGTGATCATCTTCATGGAATGAGCTATATAATCTCTGAGCAAAAACGATCGCTTTC
>JAQFYG010001097.1:0-21320 GCA_034694325.1 Entomobrya corticalis
CTACTGACAACTTCTAGAACACAAGAAAGTACATATTATTATGCTATGACTATTACAAATTCTAGATTCATGCAAACTTATATATTACTATACATTAAATATTATTTATTTCTACCTCATCATTTTCAGTGCCAATGATCTTGACACGATGTAATTCACTCCAGTCATCGTTCAATGGCGCTAAAAACATTGCAACATTGAACCCCAGAACTAATTCTTTATGAAATTCCTGTGTACTCGGACAACGTGGGCTGAACCAATTATTCTGTTCTTGTAGTGCATGCAACGCTTCACGTAGACCCATCCATGTGCCAGTGTCAGTGCCGCCCACCAATGCAACACTTATTTCATCCCTCCCTGCGACATTGGTAATGAGGGCTAACTTGTGAAGACCCATCTGAAACCAAAATGTGTAAATTATAATCAATAATAAATCAAAAGCATTATAACGACAAACACAATTTTTATCTTTCGCAATTTCCAATCTTACCCTCGGCGTACGCGGGACCAACATAAACAGTAATGACATCATAAAATCATTTGATAACTGCATGTCGCTAAATACGTCAATGAACAAAAAATATTCAGCATTGTTGTCAAGCATGACTTGACGAGCAATCAAATTTTTCCCGAGGCTTAGGTCGAAGGTATTTAGAAGAACCTTTTCCTCCATTATTTTTGAGGTGAAGACGAATTGGTGGTCTTTCTTCCACTTTTTTGTTAGGGAACTTTCATACAGGCAGACTTTGCCTTTTACAATCTGTATAATACAATATAAACAATGAGTAAAGAATGTAAAGATCGTATCAGAACATTTTGGAAAATCAATTCTGTCATTTGTAAGGATAAGAACAAGTATTAAATCCAAATCAGCAGACTTACCCTTTCGTTTCGTATGAATTTAACTTTGACGCACCTTTCTGAATAATCCACCGATAAAACTAGAATAGGAACCGATTTCTTAATTCGGAACAAAGTACCCAAGGATTCTTTATTATCCGCATTTGAGATGGTACTTGTTGAGACGACTGCGGATGTTGCCGAACCCAAATCTATTAAAAACCACAAAGTATAATATTACTTAATTAGCTACAAATATAAATTGTTTTATGCTAATTATCTGTCTTTACGAAAATATGACTAACTATTGTATTTCTACCTAGCGCCTTCAACTCAAATATTTATTACTTAAATTTTTGTTACCTTCTTCCTTCACAACGGCTTCAGAGGCGACGAAAGACTTTGGCTTTTCTTTAATGATGCATCCGTCCAGTTTATCTTTAATAGTCTCAGCGATCGGAGAAAGCCTAGCACTGGCACCTGCTGCCACGTTAGAAATTTTTTCTGAA
This sequence comes from Entomobrya corticalis, assembly GCA_034694325.1. Classification (NCBI taxonomy): domain Eukaryota; kingdom Metazoa; phylum Arthropoda; class Collembola; order Entomobryomorpha; family Entomobryidae; genus Entomobrya; species Entomobrya corticalis. The sequence goes on from JAQFYG010001097.1 coordinate 1,350, forward strand.
CTGCCATCCTGCTGACTTTCTCGACGCTGTTCGTGTTCCTTATCAGCAACTTCAGAGGCGACGAAAGACTTTGGCTTTTCTTTAATGATGCATTCGTCCAGTTTATCTTCAACAGCGATCGGAGATAGCCTAGCACTAGCACCTGCTGCCACGTTAGAAGTTATTTCTAATGCTCCATCCTGCTGACTTTCTCGTTGCTGTTCATGTCCCTTATCACTGACTTCAGAGGCGACGAAAGAATTGGGCTTATGATGAACAACACATGCATCTACTTCATCTCCAATAGTCTCAGCGAACGGTGAAACCCTCAAACATGCTGCCACATTAGAAGTTATTTCTACTCCTCTAAAGTTCTGACTTTCTAGCCTTTGTCGTTGTTTACGTTCGGTTTCTAATATAGCTTCTCTTACCCAGCCTCGACCTCGTCCTCTACCCCGTCCCATTGTTGGCTTTTCCTCAAAACGGTCCATTTTAAAATCTTGAACCTACATCCAACAACAAAAAAATTAAAACCCCAAAGAACCATCACAATCCATGCTACTTTCATTCCACATTAAAAATATTAATTGCACAATTTAGATCATTGAATAAATGAAAAAAAAACTTACCAATTGCAAACAGTCATTAACACTTCTCAGTACAAGTTCAACCAATAAAAATAACTTCAAAATCAACGGCTACTAATAATAATGATTAGATTTTAACTAGTTCCTCAGTTCCTATAATCGACTCTAGACTAGCTAGTGAGCTACTGTCTTTGTTACTAACTTTAAACTAAAAACTTGGCATTATGTTCTAAGATGTCAGAAAAAGAAACAAAATGCAGTAATTTTACTTTAAATTCTTCGTCAGCGAAATAAAAAAAATATTCAATTACGTTTACACAATCGTCAATCTTAAAAATGCGCAAATAAAAAATAAGATTCTCTCAATATCGATACGGGATAATAATGGCGGATTCAGCAATAGACGCTACGACGACGACGCAACGAATGAAGCCAATCCCCGCGTACTCGCTAACTACACTGCCAACCAAGAACAGAAAGCACAAAGAAAGATCCAACAAAAGAATCGGTAAACCGAGGGAAGGTAATGTGGAGTGTGGAGTGGAGCAAGCGTACCATTTAGTTTTAGTACGCGGATAGCTTAGTAGCTAAAATTTGAGAATGCATTGTTTCCACACAAATACAAAAGTATGTCATCTTATCTTTTCTAAACGAAGTGGAAGAATGCAGATGCAAATTTCTTCCTTCCGTGCATCCCAAAACCGATATAAAGTTCTGAATTGCATGATGAACCATCAACTTATCGAATTCCCGATTTATAGGCTTGATTCTTGAAAATGACTTCAACTTCAATCTCTTCTGGTTCTGGTACTTGTTTGCATAAACAGATTTGGTATAAGTATGTATGCCGTATACCCTATAACATAAGGTATTATGAATTGGATATCGATACCTCCATGCCGTTTATCAACTTTATGCAAATTGAAGATGTGTGCGTTTTGGCCTTTTTAATGAAAGATGAAAGAGCATTCGCATCCTGTCACTACCATTTCTCCGTAATTGAACCATTGCATTTTTCTGAAAAAGTACCCAAATGTCTTCATTTTATAAAACTTCATTTCGATTTGCTTGTTTATTTTAAATACTTGGTTGATGGAAAAACGTTTATGCTTTTATTTTAATGTTTTATCTTTTATTAAAACTGAGAATAAGCGTAAAGGAGAATGTACAATTAAAATAAGAAACTCAAATAATTCAATTTTTACACAGTGCATACATACATATGACTAACTAGGGTTTCAATTACAAAGTAATAACTTAGAATAAGTAAATAACTTTAGCTAAATGACAATGTTATATTAAAAATAGACTCAACTGATAAACATTAACTACAGAACTTAAATACATAAAAATTACGAATGAAACTAAATGTACGCTTAAAATAATATACACTCTTTTTGCACTTAAAATAATGAAGATTCTTTTCTGTACTATTTTTTGCCAGCCCTTGAGCCCTTGAGTTTATCTTTTGGTTTGAACAAATACCGCCAAAGTATTTATAAATGTAGCAGTATTATTTAAGAAAGGGACCATTTTGTAAATACATAAGTATAGATATAGATCAGTATAAGAATGTTCATGATAAAGTGTAACAAATTATTATTGCTGCATTTGACTGCAAATACATTGTAAAGAAAGAAACGGGATAGGATTTAATAATGTTATTGTACTCTAAAGCTGTGGACTAAGATAAGTGCACTTTATAAGATTAGATTACAGCTGAAAACCTAACAATACTATGGTATGAAAGTGGTTATCATGGACCATCATGAGAAACGAAATCATCATCATCAGTGTCATCCGCACGCGTTGAACCCTGCTTCTCTTTCCGACGTGGATCGTAAAAATTATTTGTACTGTAACTGCTCCCAGGCTTGACATCTCTTCCTGTCGCACGCCCTCGGCCCCGGACACCTCGCCCTCTAATGCCTCGGCCACGACCACGTCGTAGTGCTAGTGCTGGGTTATATGATGACCCCCTGTATCGGCTGTATCCCCTATAATTAGTGTAATGAGGATATCCAGAACCTCTACGGCTGCCTTCTCCTCTCGAGCTTTCGTGAGTGTATGGTGATGAGGAATCTGGACTTGACCTGCGACTTCTAGATCTTGACCTTCCCTTGTATGACGATGATGGCGACTTATGGTATTTGCTTCGTTCAGAATAACGGTGACTTTTTGACTTTTTTCTTTTATGACGAGCTTCGCCAGGTGATCGTGATCGATTTTCAGAGGAATGAGATGAATGTCTTGATGCTCTTCGCTTACTTTTAGGCTTAGGAGGAGGACTTGCACTACGGGAATAGGATCTAGTACGACTTCGAACCCGCCTCCTTCCTCTTGATTTACCAGATCTCTCTTCCCGCGGTGGAGCTGGCAGTGGATATTGATAGGGAGGGGAGTGGGGAGGTGCTTTTCGAGTATATACCGAAGAACTTTTACTGACAGAGCGAGATCTACTGTATTCTTGACTTATTCTTGGATCGCGACGTGTTCCCAGTTGAACTTCCGTCAAATCTGAACTATTAGTGATTTCGCCTGATTCGCCTGAAGAGTCACTATTCTGGTCTCCATCATATAAATACGACACGAGTGGTTTTTTACCACTTATTTGTGGAGGTGAAGGTGCACGACGATGACTTTCACGAGTATTTGTATTAATGGAAGAACTCTGTTGTAAATTTTCTGCGGTTGGGATGATAGCAGAACTATTTTCAGGAGGAGGAGGAGATGGATTTCTAGCTACTCTTAGTCGTGGATCATTTCCCTCTTTCTGTGCTTCGGTGTCCTGAAAAGCCGAATCTGAGGCAATGCGTTGCTCCGTCATGTTTGACTGTAAGAGAAAACAGAATACAATAAATTTTTATTATTCCCATTACATCACCGCTACCATTTTATCAGACTTAAAGCAAAATGCACTGGCAAATAACTCAAGGTGTCGTTAATTTATTATAGCAGTATTATTTGAAAATACTTTTACTGCCAGTGACGAAAAGACGTCCTACTATACGTCCACTTATATAACTATTGCCAAGATAAACGCTATTCATTAAATCGCACTCCACTTGCCCCCGTTGTTTGATAATAGGTCATTAAAAGGGAAACTTACTATGACAACATTGTTCGGGGGCGATGATACGTTTTTCGATGGGTGTGGGTTAGGTTGATTGAAACTGAGTTGTTCCGCATTGCAAATGGGAAAAGGATCTTCTTTCCAACAACCTGCCTTAAGATTTGCATCTACAAAAACAAAATTCGCCTTCATGTAGATACGCCAGCCAGAAGCTAATTGTTCATATAAAACCGAAATGCAAATTATACAGCCTATAAGCATTGTTGTGAATTTTTTTTCTTACTGCCTCCGTGATAATTTAAATAGGGAACTTCAACTCCAGTCGTCCTATCACGTAGATAGGCTGTACGTTGCAATAAGTTTTCTTCAACGCTATTACATTTTGACAGATGAGAACCGGAATTCTCTTGAGACAGTTGAGACTGCGACTGAAATGTATTCATACGCCCTATATCCGTCACATTGGTAGCCTGCAAAGTGGGATACGAGGATCCGTTTTCTATCTCCTGGAATTAAAGAATGAAAAATTAAGGGACTGATAAAATGATAAAATATTTATCGATTGAGGTTTTAATTTTATTACCATCAACCACTTACCAGATTGGGCTCCTTTTTCACCATTACTGGATATCGAACATTGGAACTCTGTGCTGAGACGGTGGTCGCGAATTTGTCCACTGCATTTAATGGAATTCGAGGAGAAGCAGCTTCGCCAGATGTTATTGCAAGTTGCGGTGTATGATTGGACATCAATGAGCGTTGCTTGGGCTTAACCCTGACTCTCTGTTTGTTGTTGGCATTGTTTGTAATTTCCACTGAGTATCGCTGGTTTAAGATCGGATGCCCAACAACGAAATGATTAATTTTATCAAAATTCGACCCCGTTCCGCTCACAGAAACTTCAAATTTCTTAAGATTCGGAAAACAATTTTTACATCCCTCTAAAAACTCGTCTAATCTCCAACTACCGCCACAGGGCTCAATTTTTACAATGGTTTGGTCGACAACGGAAGGATCATGAAGGATTTTGACAGATTCCATGTCGTCGTAACGCGGTATGTTTTCGAATGTATCTCGGATCCCATTTGGGAAATTGACATTGTAATCATTGATAAGAAACACCACCTCCCTTAGCCTTTTAAAATTCTTCAACAAGTCAAACGCTAACCGCATGGATCCTACGTGCCCCGAAAAGTCCACAGACTCGACATACTGATATTCATCAAAATCGTAATGGATGTCTTCAGCTTTGGCATTTTTCCCACAGCAGAGTGAAATGAAATGTAGTTTATTACAATGCAACGGCAATCTTTCATCTCCTGATCTTGATTCCGGATAGATTTCCAGCATTATCAAATTATATGCATTGATAGGTGATTTGATTGAAGTTTGTAATTTAGTCGTGCTAGACGCATTTTTATGGCAGAGGTAGACAAGATTATCGCTGGAACTTGTGTTTTCAACCGAGCACACAGTTACCAGCTTTTGCTTCTGAAAGTTAAAACAATTAAAAGGAATTAATTATTAATTACTTTATTAATTAATTACATACATAGTATAGTCCTAGTCAACAATTTCATTCAATTATTCTCAAATCATGCTACAGTTATAATATATTGTTTATTTACCCGAACCCGAAACGCTGCCATTTTCGCGAATCCGACACCTTTGAATTAGAATAAAAAATAATTATAATTAATACAAATTCTTTGTAAAAATTCCTTACAAAGTACAGCTCGAGCTCTCAAGAATGAAAATGAAAAAGTTGACAATTTTCAAGGTGGGAAATTCCAGTCATTCGGCAATTCGAAAACGAATTTTAAATGAAATAAACACACAACTCGACTCTACCTACTTACTACCTCTACACTTACACGCTTTTAGACTTCTACTACACGCATTTAAATTTATGACAGCTTCCCCACTACCAACTACGGCCGCCGACCGACCGGACCCTATCGCAATGCACAAGATTTTATCCCAGTTAGATTGTAATTTGCAATTCAAACTAACAAAAAAGTCGACAAAACGTTAGTAATAACTGAATCATTAAGGTCAAATTAACGTTGAATGACCTGTAAGAATAAGAATCTTTACTAGACTAGACAAGTTCAAGTGACAAGAAGTCAAAATTATAAATTCGCCTGCTTCGGCAGCCGTTCGTCAGTACGGTCGATATGCAAATGAAAATTACTAAACATAAATAAGTAGAAAATATTATACTCCTTTGAAAAAAGTACGTCACACGTCACCACAACAGACAGACAGCCACAATTTCAGTTGTGGATCCATCATCCCTCCATCAAGTTCACCTACTTTCATTTCCTTCCCATGTCATCTTTTTCATGCACCGCCACCGCCACAAATCCTTTCATTTTCCCACTTACCTGGTTCTGGATCTTTGCTTGCTCAGGAACCACAGCACACAGCACGCAACTACACAACTACCAAAAAATTCACAAAAATATGCTTCAAAATGATCAATGAATACAACAAAGTCTTGGTCATTTCGTCGAAAGAAGATCAGAGAGGATGATGTACTTTAGAGCAGACCACAACAGGACAACAGGCAGTGCTGCTGCAGTGGATTTATGCGATTTTGTGGAGTTGCAGTTGTGGAGATGTGTATGTGTGTAGCTGGCTGGAATGGAAGAAAAAGGGTTTAACGGACAATTTGAAAAAAAACCTTGAGGCTGCCTTGAGGTTTTGTTGACGAAACGTTACTTATAAAAGACGCTTCGACAATCGCCCAGCACATGGTGACAGGTGACGACTTGCCTTCTTGCCTATGCCTTCAAGTAAAATGACATGTAATTCTGCTAGTTTAGTTGTGATTAACTTGTTAATACATAAAATATTTTATTTATAATTATTATGACTTTTGCTTGACACAAAACATCATCATTATATGTACAGTTATGAACATGTTATATTATCATGACAGAACATTTTCGTTAAAGAAACTGCCATCCAAAAGCTTCATTATAAATCGATTCTCAACAAATTAAAAAACTGTATTTCATTTTAATATTTACAAAACAATGAAAAAGTAATGTTTTTTGAAAGCTTGTTTAAGTAATCTACAAATCAATAAACACCAACAACAAATAGCCTTATCATCAGAACTAAAGTACTAACTACTACTAATCAGTTCAAAATCAACAAATATAATTAGAAAAAAAATTCATAATAATATTTTGTTTTTAAATATTTTTACTAATGCTTAATTATCTAACTATGCTATTCTCCATAATAAACTCAACTTAATTAGGGGACTCTTAATGAAAGTAATAAAAAGGAGATAGACTGGTAACGGTTAAAAATTCCTACTTTCTATACATTCTAAAATCTACCACTACTACTGATACCAGTATGCAAAATTCCATCGAACATTAAAATTAATAAAAGAAAGTTTAAAAACTTGATTTGCTATGATAAAATGTTCGTTTGTGATAAAATATACTCTTTCGATATTTTAGTTTTAAAATAGTTTATAACAACTAAGTACTGTAATTTAAAATGACTTGTAAAGAGGGACAGCCTTTGAAATTGATAAAGTGAAGCAAAAAATATTTATTTCACTTTAGAATACTGTTCAGTTTTAACAATTAATCAATCAATTAAAAGACAAATTTAACAAGGAACTCTTTTGCCATCCCTATAAAAATACAATCTGCTTCCTTTGACAGTGAACTCTAGAGGGACTACATTTTCAACTCTGGAACCATTTAAACGTGGAAATACTGTGTGGGTAATTCCTGCGGATCGTTGTAAATCTTCGGTGAGTCCACCATCAACCACGAACAATTCCACAAAATTATCGGGTATGTATGGCTTTGGCAGGAATGGCGTTAACAGAATAGTTTTTTGACACATGTTGTAGCACCCTTGCGTAGCGATTTGCAAGGCAGTGGTGTAAGAGCATTTTAAGATGGGGGGATCCAAAAAAAGTGCCACGGCATGCTGAAGTAATTCCCCGTATATAGGAAGTTGGGTGGTACGACCAGAGTGCTGATCCTCAAGTGCGACTATGACCAATCTGAACTTTCTGCCCTTTAATTCTACATTTTTTCAATAAAATAATAAAAATTGCATAATTTCATCACAGTTGATCATAGTAAATTAATTGACTGAAACTACCTTCAAGATTTCTGTACACTTTGCCACCCGCTGCAATAAACTTGTCTTCTTCTACATTTCCCTGACAAGGAACTATGCCCCTTTCCTCCTGAATGAATACACTAACGCGCATAGAATGGCGGAGGAGTCGTGTTGCGGCAGCAATAGCGGATGCTCCTTGCCAACTTTTCTGACGAGCCAAGACAAGTGCTTCTTCGCTGCAAAAATTACAAAGAAAAAATTTATTACGACTACTACATAGACCCAACAAATAACCACTTGGTCAATCAAATTAAATTGTACATTAAAAATTGAAAATTCATACCGATCTCGTCGTTTTCGATGCATAAGACCCATGCTGTAGTTACTCACAACTGTTCCCATTGACAGTATTAGTCTAAAATGTAAAAAAAAAATATGTAAAACTAAAATATTGAACTGATCCTATTAATCATAGTTAACATCTTTTTACTTTAAATATGTTTATTGATATTGTTTTTACGTGTCAAGGGAATAGCCCTCCTGTAAAGCATTTTTTAACAGTGCCTCGGAGCCATTTGGTAGCATTGCTGCTACCGGAGAGCCAACGCTTGTAACTCCATACCACGCAGGATACGTTTTGGGGTCGATTACTACTCCATCTTCCACATCTTTGAGGGAGTGAACTTCAAAGTAATTAGGATGCAAGGATTGCCATTCTGTGTCAGTAACTGTTAAAACCACATTAATAAATACCTATGCATTTCTTGCTATACATTACAGTTTTTCTGGAGAATATTTAACCGTGGAATACTATGTAGAAGTTAAAGATGTACCAATCTGAAGAAGGTCATCACACCCACTAACTTTATCCTCCCAAGATAAATCACCACGTATATTTGGATGCAACCGAAGTTGTTGAATAGGTTTCGCTCCTCGTCTTTTCCAAAGCGGAAGCTTCTTCCAATTTCTGGACTTGGTTTTGGCGTCCTCAACAGGAGGAGGTGGTTTAAATGCAAGCATGGGGCATGCATGCTGCTGTACTTGTACTACTTGTGTCATTGGAACCGGGACAGGTTGGTAATGGGAAGACACAATGTTGAGAACTCTCCACTCTTCGTTAGGATTAAGCCATTGACTAGTACAAAGTGTATGACAATCTGGAGGTGGAACTCCCCACACCCAGACATGGTTATTTGTAGCATTCTTACAATAACTCATTTTAATAAAAAGTTCGGATGAATGCGGTTTTGTTTTAGGTCAGATTTGTTAAAAATACAATAATAACAAAAACTACTACATAAAAATAACAATCTATAAACAATAAGGTCAACCATAGGCTAAAAATTTTAAGAAGGATATTGACCCGTGGAGTAAATATAATATGACTGACTACAATACAACAATAGGCAATGGGTAACGGCTGTAAAATGCGATTTTTTATACATAAATGGGTCAGACTTTAAATCTTGTATTCTGTTATCAGTTGTCAGTCTGATCAAACTTGATTTACTTGATATTTAAAAACTTTGCTAACAGTTATAAGGTGAATTAAAAATTAATTACTAATTAATGTAGCCACAGCCTTGAACTTGAACCGCTAAAAAGCCAGCACGCATTTTGCCTTTGCCCTGAATACTGACTTGACTGACCACTACTACTGCATGCCGTTTCTAATTTGTAATGGCTTTTTTACAGCTACCTCCAACCTCTTGGGTCTTTTAGATTTCCAAAAGGCATGGTAACAAATTTTGAAGCTTAAAATCAGTGCCTTCACTCTTGATGTCTTGATCCATTTACATGCAGACCAAAAGTTCGTGGTGTACATTAACGTTGCCTTTGTGACATGACAATTGACAATACTCATCAAGCCTAAAGAACTAGATACTAATATGCAAAAACATTACCAACCACCAAACCAAGTTGTAGGTCATTGATTGTCCTTCTACTCGTACGCGTACTGCAAGTGCAAATCCATGCAAATTGTAAGTGGCTCTCAGGAACCAAAATTCAGTCCAGACTTCAGACGAAACCATCAGAGACTCGATTTTTTATCTCTAACAGAAACAGAAGCGACCAATCTACTTTTTTAAATTTGCATACAGCACCATTTCAGTTTAAAAAGAATTTAGAAGATTAAAAACTTAGAAACAAACAGATTTATGTGAATGAGAACAGAGATGCATTCACCTTCATATCTTCAAATTATCACCACTTAGGTTCCCGCTATATTTAAGAAGTTGAAAGAAATTCATAAAAAAGTTTTAATGAGTTTTATGTTGGTATACGAAAAGATACCAACAGATCGGTTTATGTATGTTTTTGCCGTTTTGCCTTCTAATTCCAATCACAAACAGAAAACCTAGTGTATATTTAATCAGATCAGCCAGCAAGAGCAAAGCCAAATTTAATTTTAATAATAAAAATCGCCAATATCTTGATTAATTGCATATGCATAAATATATAGGCTATTGTGCATTGTGTTTGTTCATTTATTAGTAGAATTCATAAGTATTTAAGTTACATTGCCAACGTGCCAATGGCATCTTTTTATGCTATTGTCTAAATTAACTATCAATGAAAGACATTTAACTTCCTTTCGTCATCATCAGCAGCTGGTGAAATACATTGGAGTTGCTTAAATAATAATAATAATTTATTCGTTTAATCTCGCAATGCCCCAATATTTAGAAAATATTCTTTTGAGCTTGAAAGTGTTTAAGATTGTCAACGACAACTTTTCAAAATACTCAGTACATTACAAAACGATCCTCCGCTAGGGGTCATCCGTCATCTATCATCTATTAGGAATGTAGCTTTTGAAAAAGGAACAAAGAAACCGTCATTTTTAGACTTCGGCTGGACACGGTTTATTCCTACACTTATTCGGTAATCAGCTGAAAAATATACAGGTAGATTCCTCTTAACTGCTTTTTGGGGAGGGGGTGGTTGGTCAATCCCCTCTTCTTCTAAAATGTTAAATTAGTGGGATGAAACTTTTCTAAAGCAATATATTATGGGCAATGGGCATGACTACGCCTCGTCGGTTTCATTTCATTTCTTAAAGTTCCATAATGTGTCATTTCTTGAATGAGTAATCAAGCTGAGTAACATACACACTTATGTAAGTAACCATTACTTTTTGATTTTTATTGTTTTCATCGACAAACTAATTCTACATAATATGTATGTTTACAAATTAAGAATACCGTAAAGACAGTCAGCAATAATATATGGAATGACTATATATCTTCAATTAAACTAATCGTTAATTGTATTCACCTTACAGAAGATAGCGTAATTCATGTTGCAAATGTTGCAAAGCAACTATGACAAAACAAGCTGTTGTCCACCACAATGTGTTTCAACTTGATTCTAATCATTTGTAACTTGATTAACATTAGAATTCATAATATCTTTAAAGTTTAAACCTATGCGTATTTTCCAATATTAAACGCTTCAATTGAAGATTTTACACTTATGAAATTTCATTGCAGGCATTTTCGTTTTAAATACCACCAAAATTAAATTATTTACCGAATCTGTTTGTTTGGACAGTGACAGCGAAACTAAATTATATAATTGCGAAACATAATGCTTGCTATTAAGCCCCTTGACTAAAATTCATTTTAATTGTAATCACTGGTAATAGTATTAGTATTTAGTATTAGCTTAATCGCTACATTGTACCGTTTCGTACATAATGATCATCTAACAATAATACACACATATACAATTAGCACACTCGCAGCAGAAGCATTCTGGACATTTTCAATTTGGGCGAGAGCCGAAAAAAGTTGTCCAATGTTTTAAGCCACTGCTCGATAATAATTTTGTATTTAATAGTAAATTGTTAAATGCAAACTTGGTACGACCTTCTGTTGTTTAATTTTACAAAGTAACAGAAAGACACTCCCTTACTGTATGATCGACATTGTCGGGTTTTTAAATAGCAATTCAAGAACAGTCAACCTTTAAGTTCAGTACATGTAAATTTAAATATTTTTATAAGATGGATATAAATAGAAAAGTTAGATACTTATGATTTAAGAGTCAGTAATCGATCGTTCTGCTCTAAAAGAGCTTATTCACATCAAGTATTGTACAGGGTATTTCATTTCACTTTTAAATCTTCTTTCATTCTAAAGTCTACTAAAAGTCAAAACAATTAGTTTACTTGCATTCATTCTCCACTATTGATACATATTTCAAGTACAATATTAAAATATGTCCTGAACGGGATTACATACACAGTAATTAAAGTAGCTTCTAATTTGGCAATCTTAAATAACAATTAAGCAAATTTGATTATACATGTTACAAAAAAACTGATTAAAGTTCATGATTAAAACGCAATTTTGCGCATTCCTAATTAAAATAAATAAATAAAAAGTTTCGTTCACCTCATCTCCTGGAATTGAAATATGAATAGTTAAAGGATAAATAAAACTTAGATAAGATGACATAATGGCATCATCGTTAGTATAACAGCGTCAAAATTTTGCGCACAGCATATAAAACACAAACGAGAACAGGTATGAAAAGTTGTAAAAATAATAAATGAAAATATCAATCAGTAAAAATATGTCCGTGACTTACAATATTCAAGTCACTTCAATTACAACCAATGAATGATTTTAAAAGCCTCCTTATTGTATAAGATCATATTATTGACTATCATGAAACATTTAAAGAGATTTCGATTGAGGGAGGTATGATAAATTCATAATCTCCGTTAGCGGTTCAACACAATCAATATTTTGTTATGAACATAACATATAGTAGTAGTAGATACATACATATATGATTATACCTCTAAATATGTTATAAGGAAAAAAACACAAAAATTGTGTATCTCTCTAGAATATACTTGTATCATCTATGATGTGTAGCAATATGTATACGTAGGAATTTAAATTTAAAATACACGATTAATGAATAATGATGATTAAATGAAACGATGTTTCTGAATGCGTGATGCTATCTATTCATACAGATCATAGTGGTAACTCCACGCACCGAACTAGTGATATCCCATTGTCAGGATAACCGAATAAACGAGATCGCAAACCCTATAAGGGCCTCTAGCTAGTTGTTCTTATTCGGTTTGTGTAAATATCCACGAACTTTGGTTTCCTCCCCATCCTTGTTGATTTGCACCTCTGTGTAGCGTTCACCTTTGGTGCTGACAACCTGTCCTTCCCGATAGCGAACCATCTTTTTTGGCTCCTAATTATTAAAACAGAAAAGTCAGCAGAAGATTAAGAATAAACAAATTAGCATGTTCTTATAATGACTAAAAGAATCACTTTTTTTAACTTACAGCTTTTGGCAAAAGAGGTTTGTACTCCCGTGAGTCCTCAGCCTTATCAATGAAGCCATATCGTGCGAAAATCCTGTCCTTCAGAGTTTTTTCATCGACATCTTGTGACTTGGACTGTTGGCATAAAATATTGTACAAATACATATTAATTTTGTGATACTTTTAAAATAAATAACGAATTGATATTATGAAACAAAGTGGAAAATATGAGTAATTAATTACGCTGCGGTGCCGATTGGTTAACTGAATGGGTGACTTAATTTCTCCAGTTTCCAGCTGAACCAAAACCATTTGAACAGCTTTTTCTAAATCTCCATTTGCAAGAGCAACGAAATTCTGTGCATCAATTTTTTGCAGTGTTGGAAACATTTCCATCAAAGTTTGTGTTTTGCCGTTGTGTTGATCTTCATACAACTATAATATAATAGAAAAGTCACCAAAGTATATATTCCTTTCATTCTTGTACTGCTATTACCCTATAAGGAAAACGTTCATACCTGCAGACGTTGCATCAAATCACTTGCATCGCATTCCGACTCGCTGTTATCAGAGACTCTTGGAGTACGAGATCTGGAGTTCTTCCGACCTCCACCATTACCGCCATTAGCTTGTCCATTGCAGCTGCCACCCCCGCTGGACAATCCACTGTCAGTTGACGACTCAGAGTTGCGCTTACTCCTGGGTTCTCGCGGTTTGTCCTTGCCAATTTCTTCCAAAAGCGAATCGAAAACAAACGCCTCCTTCTTAGTTTGCCCTATTCCAATATGTATCCAACCAATAACATTAGATAACTACAATAAGTTATGTATTTTTCTCATTGTCAACATTTTGTTTTATTACACAATTTACCTTTCTTTTCAGCGTTAAGCCTGCGAAGACTTTCCACCAATTCGAATATCCAGTCAGTCACCACCTCATGTGGAATCTTTTCGAATTCAGGAAAGTATGCTGAAAGCATTTCGCAGAACTCCTCGACGTCAAATATTCCATCCAAGCTGCCAGTTTCAGTAGCCAAGTTTTCTAGAACGGTGACCACGTAGTTGAGGACGATTTCGTCAAGAGTGCTGTAAAATTTTCGTATATAATCAAGCCATAATTTTTATTTTTAAAACATCTAAAGGCTCCTTTAGCTTGTGAAATACATAGTTACGTAATATTTAGTTTAAGTGTACATACCTAAGGTAAGAGGATTGAATATGCTGATTGATGAACGCTATCATGGATGACGTGATAAAATTGTCAGTGTCGGAATTGACCTGGAGATCCATTTTGTGATTTTTTGTAATTTGCCAAGCCTTGTTCCAAAAATACTGCCAAGTATATCACTTGTGATGCGACTAAATCTGCGAGCTTTCTGGAATTATTTTGTTTTGCCAGCGACGTGCGTAGTGAACGTTCGTTTGATTGCTGTTAGCTGTTCAATCAACTATTTGACTATGCAGGCAAGTGTTTAATGTGTAGTTATAGTATTCCCCCAAATGCATCCATAAAATCATGTATTCATAAGTAGTAATTCAATATTAGCATGAAATTCTACGAACTTTACAATAATTAAATGCCCGTATACGTCACCGTGGTCATGTAGGTACTGTTCTAGATTTGCATTTGCATATCAAATACCAAAATTTTACAATAGGTAGAAATTCAAACCGACGACAACGAACGCTGCTTGACTGCTTTTCTATAGCCAAGTGATTGCGGTAAAGCATAAAAATGGATTTTGTAGGTTGATATGATGCAGTTTAGTTGATGGATTATGATGGATGCCGAGAGTAGTTTGCAGCAGCTTAGCTTACTCGACTCGTCTTGCAAAGTGTTATCAACGCATCAGCGAAATTGGAAATATGATATCCACTACTTGGTTTCGTTTTTCTTAAAAATGATGAGGAGATGACGATCTTCAGAGACAATGTTTCTTAAAGCGATTTGATGTGATTAAATGCGTGTTACAGGTCGTATAGGTATATATAGTTGAGTAGACTCGAATGATTGCATTAATTTGTTTGCGAATATTTTGCTGGAGTTATTCGTTGTTCTAAATTCGATTTCGTTTAGGTACAGTTTCCAAAACGTTATGCGTTGTCGATGAAAATTTATCATGAGCTAAGGAAACTGCTATGGTCAAAGGGAATCGAAAAGCATATTTCCTGTCATTGATGTAGATTTGGTAGGCTTAAATATCAGTGGATTAAGTCGACTCTGATATTCAGTTCCTACAACAAGATTGCTTCCGATTTCGTGGCTACATTGAAACCGCATTTTTAGTTGGATTTCGCACACGATGTTAAAATTAAGGTAATTACGTAGCTGCAGCGATTGATGACTTGTTGGAAAGAGAAGGAGATGAGATGATTGAAATGAGCTTTTGTGGTGGTCCTTGGTCCTTGGACGATAATGCAACGTATCCGCACTAAAATATGACAAAGAATTACCAAATTAATTTGGAAAGTTTGAAGAACGCGTATAAAACTATACGTTATACTAACTCACTAATCACATAAACAAAGTAATGTAGATCACTTCCGCCCGATTCCGAAAAAATATAATGCACAAAAAAATTTTGCAGTAGGTATAATTACTCATAAAATATGATGTGCAAAATGTTTATGAGATAGGTATACTAGTGTAGTGGAGTGGTGACATGCAAGTACTTTAGCAAAATATTTACTTTATATGGAAATAAGCGCTGTGTGTTATGGTGTTTACGTTTAGATTTTATTACGGCAGTCAACAGTTCATGTCAATGTACTTTAAATACTTTTAAGTGCTATAACTTTATCTATTAAAAGATGTGCAGTGCCAAAAAAATGCAATACAATTTAAACAACTTTTATATATACATCTTGTCATCACACCAAAATTTATCACAAAATAAAATGATTCATTTGTATATCATCATTACTTACATTATTTAGTCTTTTTATATGAGGAATTAGACATAATTATATCTGACACATGGTTCACCACAAGACATAAAAATTCTTTCACAAGATAATATCAAGTCAGCACACAAAATCCCATTTACATCCTCACATCACTTTGTTAAATCTTTTCCAACTTCTTTATTTTAATGACGCTACACACATTTTTTTCTCTCTTTCACTTATCTCTTCTTTCATTCATTCAATAAATTATTGATTAAAACGAGCATTTACTATTACTATTCTTTAGGTATACTGTGTCGCTGAACATTAAAACGGATTTATTAGCAGGATATTTTTACGAGCTTTGCTAATCCTACTACAATACTGCTGCTCCTGTGTATTTAAACTTAAATTGCTGATAATATTGAAGATTGAAGATGAAGTAGGAATTAAAAAATATGTTCTTGTTGTTATGCTGGAAAACAAGTAAGTCACAGTAACAGAATTTTTATCTGGGCTAACAACAACAGCAGATTAGGCAAAGGCAAACTGACTAGTTGAAAGAAAGAGACAAAACAGAGCTCCTCTACACTCCTGTGGACTTGTTAAAAAGCCCCTTTTCAACAGAATAATATCAAATATAAGAAGAATGTTACGTGCATATATCTATATGTACGTGTTTCTAATGTTATTTTTTATCCAGCACTCCATCCAGCAGCGGCCAGAGCAGCAACGCTACTTCTACTCCTTCCAGTACTTCCAGAGTTTGTCTTTTTAGTGGATTCTCCTTTGGAATGATGATTTGTGCTCTTCGTCGTCCTCCTCCTTTTATAGCTGCTCACACATACACATACCAAGCCAAAGCCAAGCTTTTTCCTAGCAAGAGCTCCTCCAAGAGCTCATTTCCAATTTCCAACTAGTAGCTACTTTTTCTCCAAACTTCCTCCACCTCCTCCTCCTCCTCTCGCTTCTCTTCTCTCTGCTTTCACTTCTGGAATTTTTTTTTGTTCCAGAAGAAGAGTTGGCGTTCTCGTTTTTCTTGGTGATGATGATGACGATGTTGGAAGTTGGATGTTTGTTGTGTGTGTGTGTGCACTAGATTTTTTGGTGGACTCGGATTCTATAAATTCAGTTTCCGTTTCCCTGCCGAAACGAATTTTTTAGGCATATTCAATCCAAACTTTTTTCCCAAGTATAACAACAACTCATAAAAAAGCAATAAAAGGAGAAAATAAAAAAAACGGAGAGGAGAGGGCAGAGCGGTGAGCGGCGGTTGAGGGAGGAGAGGCGAAGCAGTTTAGCGAGTAGTAATAGTAATCTTTTAAAAGCTCTTCTTTTTCGTCGCTGTTGTCGTCCTTCTCTTTTTTATTGTTACTTTAACTTTAACTATTACTTTTATTACTACTGCTACTAGTACCAAGTCTATTGACTATCTCTCCCTGTCTTCAAGTTTAAAGCTGTTTGTTGTCATTTCCACACCAGCCTGTGATCCACTTCACTCCAAGCAAACAAACTGTAAAGACATACAGCAATTCGGAAATCTAATACGATGACTATGAATTCATATGAGAGATTTTAAGCTCCTGGCAGCTTGACTTGAAGGGCACTTGCATACATGAAAATAAGAAATAGAGGACATAACATACATGCATAACTTGCATAATATATGGCGAGTATACTACATATATTTAACCCTTTATTCTTTTCCTTTTGTTGTCTCTGTCTCTTTTTCATATAACAGAATGGCATTATAAGGGACATCCTCTATCACACATCTGATTGATCCATATCATATCATCACCAACACCCCTGAAAACAACATGAAACACAGATAGTGATACTACTGATACTCACACAAGTCATAATTCTACAATTGTACGACTCAGTTTTAGCTTTAGCTTTTTAGCTTTCCTCTAAAAGTAAATGTTATGCTAGCAAATGGCAAAAGCTCTTCTTTTCCCCTAAAGTTGTTGTATTCTTGAGAAAAGTGTTTTAATGCTGTTGCATTTGTTTACCGCTTGCTCTTGGTGATCATATCATGAGAGCATCATAATATGTGAGAGAAGTAGTAGGCGAGTTGAGGAGCGTGAGTGAGCCAGAGCACAGGAAAAAGCTAGAAGTCAAACTGACAGTACAAAAGAGAACCAAGAAGAACGCTTATTCCCCTTTCTCCATCCTACTTACTTCCTCTGTATTTTTTTTGCACTGCTCTACTTTTTTGCACAGGCTTTACGTCTAATTCTCTGCTTTTATTTTATTACGTTTACTGCACACGTAAAACAGTCATTTATTTTATTTAGATTGCTTAGACTTATACGTTCTCCTTCCTTGTCTTACTTTTTCATCACATTTTATCATTGATCATATTTTATATCATCCTAAATGAAAGCAAATAAGGACACAATACAATTATCATAATTATAAATTATGGTGAGCACTGAGCAGAGCATTTTAAGCATAGTAGTTGTGTAGACTGACCTTGGACGTGTGTTCTAATGTAAAAGCTAAGCAGCAAACTCAACTAGCATGATAAACTAATATATTATTTCCCTATACGTTTTATCCTTACTCGTCCAAAACCTTAAATCATTATTTCACCATCCATCACAAAAAGCAGCCACACACAGCTATCCATAATATTATTCTACTAGAATCCACGAATCCGGAGAGTTTTTGGACATGCAGACGGATGGAAATACGAGGAAGGTAAAAGCAGGAAAGATGGAAATTGGAAAATGCTTTCAACTGCTGCGTAGTTAAGAAATGAGAGTTTGTTTTGTATTAATGCTTGTATTATATGCCATGTAAATGTTTGCGATCGTTACAAAGATAGCGTAGGACTGGAGTAGTGGAAAATGACAAAACAGATAGTTAGTAATAGGAGTAGTTTGTTATATATGAGATAATGGTTATTATGTACATAGTAAAAGTTGTTATATCAGTACAAACATGAATAATAGACTGGAAGAAAGGAAGTATAGAATTCTCATTATTTCATGGTCACCTTTACAAAAAACTGTAGGATGTGTACACGGGTGCACCTTTTACCTTTTGAAAAACTTATTATATGATGTTGGTATTTATTACAGCATTACAGCATTTGTCATTATTATTGTGTTATTTAAGAATAATAGGCCGGAACTGAGAGTGTATATTATATATGGATGATTATACGAGAGACAAAAGAAGGTCAAGTGAGCTGGAACTGGAAGTGCTATTACTAACTTTCTTCTACAAAGGATTGTATAAAATAATAGGTTGTAGTACTTGTTTTGTAATGTTTTTTTCTGTGTTATACAAACATCATTCCATAATCAAAAAATGGAGAAGGGTGGAAAATAATGAAGGAAATGAAGAATGGATTACAAAAATTAATTTGAACGCAATTTGTTCTTCCTACATCAGATATTCGTCTAAAGGATGACCACTCTATTATCCAGCCCTGTCTGTAGATAAGGCAAAACTGACAACTATAATAAATTATGTATGTCCAATAATATAAAATATTTTAAAAGTTTAATCATTTTTAAAAGTTCCGTAGTACGAAATAAATGAAACGACACGTTGATGTAAAACAGTGAAAAGTCAAGAAGACGATATTATATGATTCTTTGTTTCTTGTCAGCGTTCAGCTTTCTTATCTTTTACGCTACGTGCTTCCTACCACTTTTTGCAAAAATAGCTCGGTTGTCATGTCAGAGTGAAGGCACAATGTGAAGCAAGCAGCTGCACCTGTCTATTATATACATGCAACGTGCATAGTACTATGGGTTTTTATAGACTTTACTGACCGTAAAAACGAAGAGAACACTTTACCGTGTTATAAATTTCATAGAAAGTGCTTATGCATTCTCCAATTCTCGATTCGTGGGAAAGGTGAAAATTTCTTAAGATTTCAAAGAAAATGCATCATACATTTTTAAAGTAAAGCTATAAGAGCAATACCTACCTATATAGCTTGCATTTGCATCACATCTCATTGTACATGGTAATCTCTCCCTAGACACCAGACAGTGACAGCACATCCGACTGGAAGACAAAACGTAA